>UELU01143006.1:0-11213 GCA_900490025.1 Megastigmus dorsalis | reverse complement strand
GTATACGATTTAACAAAATATTTTGTCATAAATCTAAATCATTTCTCTATAAAGCTTATCCTACAAGCTTTAATTTGATATTTTAGACAACTCTGTACGATTTTTTGAAGCCAAGGTATCATAGTTTGAAAAATAAACACATATGTATTGATATTTGCATGCTTTGCCCCAGCATGAGAATTTATAGGTTTAAGTTTAAGATTACCAAATCTTCAAACTTCAATATCTTGGTTTCAAAAAATCATACAAAGTCGTATAAAAATGAAATTAAAGCTTAAAATGCAAACTATCTAAATAAATTAATCGGATCCATAGAAAAAAATTGCGTATACTGTATAATTCGGAATTCCTGAATTTTATATTACTTCCAACACTGAAATTGATATATCTTCGTTTCTAATGAATGAAATCGAAAAATTAAACGAAGCTTTAAAGTTTAGGATCCATGGACGCAAAAATTCCTCTAGTCGCATAAATCCCTGGAAGATTTCGATCCAAAAATACGAATTAAAAAAAATGTTTCACTCGAAATTTCGTATTTTTTGTTAAATAAACAAATATAACTTTGGTAATACGCATTTTTTTTTAAATTCTGGCTGCATAAATAAAAAGTTCAGACAATTTTACGTCGGAAATGACATATCTTGATTTTTTATAGGACTGATTTCATACTAAATAGAGTCGAAGAAAAAAGTCTGGAAGAAACGTCCATTTGGGGCTTAATGGGTTAAGTGCTTTTATTACCCTGAACCTTCTCGAACCACACCAGTGTACTATCCCGAGTCCACAAACTATACCCGTCTGCGGAATTTGAGAGTACGGCTACAACAAAGTTAATGATTCTTTGAGCCAGATTGGGGTAAGTACAATTCTCCTGAAATCAAGAAGGTAGTGCATTTAAACAATCTTGAAGTTTACGGTCGGGGTGACTGAAAAACTATTAAGGTACGTGGCAAATCGTGAAGTTGGCAGAAGATGCCATGGTGGAAGACGCTGACATGTTGAAAGAAACCGCGGCGTAAGTGGTTCGAACTGAAGAGCTGTTGACTAAGCAAAGGCAGTTAGCTAAGCAATAAAACTGCACAGGTGAGTAAGATCGTTGATTCTCGCATACGACTGAATTTCTTGGAAACTCATTGTACTAAATTCCAATCCAATCACTTAGACTTGACCGAAGAGGAGGAGACGCTGAAGGTTCGTACTTACTTCAAGGATGACATGTACGATATTACAGCGGAGAACAACATGGCCAGAGCCCTGCTCGATTCAAGCTATGAGGAGTTTAGATTAAACGATACTTATGTGGTCATACACGGCATCGGTAAATCCACTTCGAACGTACGAAGTCGGATTTCCCTAACCTTTAAATCATCCTCTAATCCTATATTCAAATTACATTTCAAAGCACTCACATTCGAGTAGCTGACTTCGGGACTACCCAGCGTTCCTGGTAACATTTCAGACTGGGATCATCTTCATGGCCTAACGTTGACTGACCCTTATCATCACCATCCAGGGTGCAACGACTGTTTGCTAGGGGCCGAGGTCTTCGTTATTATTCTTAGTTCAGGCCTAATCTTATGGTCGTCGGGGACATATATTGCAATAGCAACAGTCTTTGGATGGGTGATAGTTGGCGGAGGGCGTTCTGACTCTAACGGTAAGGTCATGCAATCTTCAAATTAACACGTCTTAATCGATCAGAATCTAACGTATGCAATACCTCATTTTTGGAAAATCGAGGAGCCCCCTTCTGCCAATCGGCTTTCACACGACGATGAACAGTGGATGTAGCACTTTCGAAGAACAGTACATCCGGATGATATACATCGTTTTATAATATCTTGACCAGCACCCTGCACGGCGCGACAGCAAGCCTTCAGCGTATGGAGAAGAAGTTCGCCAGGGATCCCAACCTATGTAAAACTTACATTCGATTAATGCACGAATAAGGATGATGCGTAAGAAAAAATAAGCATAGTATTTAACGCATCTTCCAAGGAAAAAAAACGATGCTAGCCTAAATGACTTCCAGCCTGCCGGACCCAAGTTATTGCCCGACATTTGATTAATTTAGATCTTCGTTGGTTCATCGACTTTCGCCTTTTGATTTGTATGAAACAAAATAGTATGCCAGTGCTTATAAAGCGTGCTTGATAGGCAGAATGTTGTCTTATATAATTGTGCTGTTTAAATCTCCTTTATATGAAAATAATCAACGGCTAATTGCTTATCGACACCACAAGAACCAAAGAAGAACATTTAAAGATGGTGGACAATTCAACGGCGAGAACTATCATATTCGGTATCGACAAGTGGAGATCTATTTGGCAGCAAAGAAGCTCAAACCATACATTTTGGGGACGGAGGTACGCATTACTACAGACGAGGGGCGTGGGATCAAAAGGACATTGAAGCTCAAACATTTCTTATGTGCGGTTTAATGTCCTATTGATCCCACATCTCGGAAAGTTTTCCCAAGAATCAAGTGATTCGCTCTAAAATACCGGGTGAAATTTTTCTTATAGATTTGTGTAGAAAAATGTAATATACATCGATAAACGTAGTTAACTATTTTATGCTTTTACAACACAATTTTTCACGATTCTGTTTTGTTCATCTTTTAAAGAATAAAACTGAGGGATTCCTGTATTAAAAAAAATTATGCTGAGTTTTCATCTCAAGGTTATGAAACTACAAAATTAAGATCAAATCGAGGATTAGAATTTTGTGACTCTGAAGTTGAAGAATTTTTAAATTCAAAAGGTATCAAACATGAACCCCTTCGTGCACCTGAGAAAAACGGTGTTATTGATCGACAAAATTGTACGATTGTCGAAACGGCAAAAGCCATGTTGGTTGCAAAAAATCGTCCTGTTTACCTTTGGGACGAAGCTGTTAATATAGCTGATTATTTAAAAAACCATTAATAATAATACTCCTTTTGAGAAATGGTTCGCTGAAAAACCGTCTGTAAAGCATATCAAAATTTTTGGTAGTGACTAGTACATTCATATGCATTTTTCGCGCTAATGGAATTTAAAAATTGTCAAATATTTAAACAGAAACCATTTTACACAGATACATGCAGATCCATGTATATTCGTTCATAGAGAGCCTAATTGATAAATAATTACTTTTATTAAGTTTTATTAAGATTTGTTGAAATAATATTGATTTTGTTTTAAGTACATTAAAAGATCTACAAAAGAATTTTGAAATATATGTAATAGCTGACTGTATCGTAGGTTTGCAGATCGAAAGAAATAGAGATGATACAAAGATAAAGATACGTCAAGAAGCATATGCTAAAAGTATTTTAGAAAAATTTTATCATGTAGATTGTAAATCAACCTCTACTACTATCGAAATTAGAAACAATTTCATTTTTACTTGTAGTAAAAATAAATCAGCTGATAGCACAGAGTTTCCGTACCGTGAAGCGATAGGCTCATTAATATTTTTAATGACTATAAGCAAACCCGACTTGACCTTTTCGGTAGATGTTTCCAAGTAGATTGATGCAAAACCCATCTTATGAAAATTGGAATGGTACAAAATGCATTTTTAAATGTATCAAAGGCCTCTTATGGAATCACTTATAATATCTATTCAGAAAATACTGAATTGTCGTGAACACGAAAAAGTGTCATCGGATGGATAATATTCTGTAATGATGGCCCACTTTCATAAAGTTCAAAAAGGATAACTATGGTAACAACTTCTACAACGGAAGCTGAATTTATTGCTCTCTATGCCGTCTCAAAAGAGGTACAGATAATTTTTAAAGGAGATTAATTTTGAACAACATAACTCTACAAAAGGTTTTCCTGACAATCAACGGGCAATATCTATCGGGCTGACTCTTCAATGCGGAAAGCGAACGAAACATATTGATGTACTCTATTTTTATACTTGCAAAAAACAAGAAGAAAAACAAATTAATGTGCTTTATATTGTTTCAGAAAAACAACTTGCTGAAATGTTAACGATGACCGTATCGAAAGAGAAACATAGTAAATTCTTAGCTATTTACGGTGTTATCGAAAGCCAATGCATTAAAAAGCGAGAAGAAGTGTTGAGAATATAGATTTACGTTGTATAATTTATGTAATACATGTAAGTGTAACCACACATAAATATGTACAGTCTGTGTGTGGTACTTTTTAATTTCGGCTTCTCGAGAACGTCGCTCCGAAATCGTCGCACCGAGAACGCCAGCCTCGTGCAAACACACGTCCTGCTTGGTCTCTCTCGTACTGTCAAGCTGAGAGCATACTTGCATCATCACGTTGTAGCCTTATATGGCTTCATTCTATTTTGTTTAAATAAATTACATCACCAATAGATTGTTTATGTCTCATCATAATTTATTTCAATAACCTCAACAGACATAAAAGAATTTCCAGCTCTCGATGGCAACTCATCGCGCAGGTTCGGAACCATTCCTCCATCGGGACCAATGGTCAAGAATATTTTACACAGTTTCAATGAATGAGGTAAGTGCCACTGGACCAAGCCCAATCTCGTCAAGGTAGGCGTGGTGCTTATTCAGAGCTATATGTTATGCAGAGTCAAATATCGAGAATCAGCAGAAGGCTTCCATGGTGGGGGGTAACCCTTTCACGACGAGTCAAGAATGAAGCCTTCTAAATTGAAGATTTGCTTAATAATAGATTATGAATACTATGCATCGTTGATCGTGGAGACATACCCCTTCGTGTATATCAATTTAATGTTTTGTTACATTTAAATCAGACTATATTTTCCTTACAATTAACGCTTAATAATTAAGAGCACGACTTCAACAGAAATAGAAAAGAACGACCCCGCTGGGACTTGAACCCTACACCTTCGGTTTATCAGTCTCTTATAGGGGGAAACGGTGGAATGCGCCGTAGTTGGTAAATAGCGAAAGTTAGTATAAAGTGAGACTCTCTCTCCCTCTATTTCTATGGAATATAGAAAAATTAGAATTGTTTATTCTAAATATTACAAGAGCATTTTTCTCCGTGTATCCCGCAATCTTATAGGAATTTATAAATAACAAAAGTCAATTTTATCTTTTTATATTTTTTAAGTCAGTCGACATGCACTGGCAAACTAATCCGGCACTGGTGTAGTAATTTTAAATGCATGTAGCTGATATTCTTTTTTAACTTAAATTAATTAAAGTAAATTACACGCTATATACTTTAACCGTACATTACGCTACAAGCGTGCAAAGGAGGCAGACATCATCTCTGCACGCGTATAGTATATACTTTTTTCCAAAGACGGTGCGCAAAGTTCGAGCATTATCAAAAACAAAATTTAAACAGCAATAACAACAATTGAACATTATCAACAAAAAATAGAACTTTGTGCACACCGTTAGGAAATACTAAATTACGCTACAACTGCACTGAGAAAAAGGATGCCTTACAGTAAATGAATCTCATTGCAATATCTAATATATGATTTACTTAATCTACGTTTACATAATTTACTTTCTCACTTTACTTTCTTAATTTACTTTCATAATTTGCTTTCTTAATTTACTTTCTTAAATTTCTTAATTTACATGATTTAATTAATGAATACTTTCTTGGACTCAATAGTTTTCGAAAAATATATACCGTAACCCAACCTATTTTAACAAGTGCATGATTCATTAATAGTAAATGTATATTCAATTCGCCATATTCAAATTCACGTTCATTGCCATTGAATGAACGTCATTTAATACAAGACATCCTTTTTCTCTGTGTGTACAAAGAAGGTGATCCCTGCACGAGACGGATTTTCCACCCAAGCGAATCAAGGGTGGCTAAAAGACGAGCGCGAAAATCATCTTGACACACGTATTTAAAATATTCCAGACGCTTTTGGCAAGGTATAAACATTATAGAACTGAACTGAGTATATTTATGTATTTCCTTTAACAAATATCTGCTATAAATTTTCAAAAATTCAATAATTCCATGTTTAATATTATTTATTAGATACTAAAGTAGATTTTCATCAAGTTTGAAGTAATAATTTTCAACAGACATTATTTTAGAGGTTATTTATAAATAATTTACATCGACCAGGGTGACTTTATTCGTATTAATAAATTTATTATTATACTCTTACGTGTCCCCTGAGTATTTCAAAGTCAATAAATGCTTATAGATGCTAGAATTTATTGTTCCTTATAAAATTGTAATGAATTGATACGGTTTAATCGATCGATAAAAAATGTCCATTGCAATATTATATCAAAGATACATCTTTCAATAAAGGAACAAAAGTATGGTTTGTCATAAAAACACGTGTTAAATGCGTCAAAATGAAAATATTAATATCCAGTTTATAAGGAGCCTTAGTACTACAAAAATTGAATACAGAGTTTGTAATGTATGTATCTATCTGCAAACTAAATTAGGGAATAATCATTATGCTAATTCCCAAATTCAGCAATTTTAATGTTATATACCTAGCATAAAAAAAATATTTCATAATTTTTTCAAATTTATTTACCTGTTCATTGACGAGCAAACCAAAGTGAAATAAAAAAATATCAGCACGTACACTTACGGAGCGTTAAGGTTTGCTACAGAAAATAGTCACTATTATATACGCAAAAAATTTTTTATGGCCTAAATATTAATTTTTATATCAATCTATACAACCTACAGGAATATGAGTTAAATTTCTTTTATTTCGCTTTTATTTGTTTAACAATAAACCACAAAATGAATCTGAAAAAAATCATGTATAGTTTTTTATGGTAGGCAATCTCCATTTAAAAATATTTTTGATATTTCATTTTCATTTGTATTATCATGTTTTAGTGGTAAAATTTAATTTTAATAATAATCCCGAATTAAACAAATTCTTTTTAAGGGGGTGCAGTAGCGACGTGCTTTTTCTTTCGCTGATATCTTTTCATATTTACAACGCAAATTAATATTTGGACTTTACCGGCGTAGAACTCGTTGCTATTAATCATTTTGTGCAAGATGGGGTTTATGTGATTTATCATTTTTTAAATGAACTGGAACATAGAAATAAATCGAACAGCCTGAGGAGGGGGGACGCTACTGCTTCCCCTTAAGCGTTGACTTTAAGTGCAAATAATCGTTTAGCGCGCAAACATAAGAGAACGTAAGAGACAATAAAAAAATTTGTAAAAGTGCGATTTTATGTATTTATATTGCTGCGATAATTGCGATAATTATAATAAATAAGTTTAATTTTTTCATTGAATTTAATGTAATGTGCATTATATTTAAGTTTGTACATTAATCGTTTTGTGCATTATATTTGAGTTTGTACATAATCCTTTAATGCATGGAACGCTGCTTCTATTAAATGTACATTAAAAGTAATGCAGAAAATTTAAAAGTGTATAATTCGAGATATAAACATATTAAGGTTGACTTGTATTATTAAGAGGATGCAGTAGCTAAAAACGTGCTTTTTGTTTCGCTTATATCTTGATGTATTAATAATAAAAATGAATATTTAGAGTTGAGCGGCATAGTGCTCGATATAATGTATCATCTTGTACAATATGAAAGTGATTTGATTTGTCGTTTTTGCAAATAATTGGAAGAGGTAAGAGGGGTTTATGCTTGAAAAGTTAACCCTAAAATTATGTTCATAAATACTTATGCTTATAACTTTTTATATTGATAATTTTAAGTAATATTTGGACTTGAGCGGCGTAGTGCTCGATATCATAAAGCATTTTGTACAAGATGAGGTCTATATGAGTTATCGTTTTTCTATATAATTGGAAGAGAGAAATACTGAGGAGGGGGGACGCTACTGCATCCCCTTAAAAGCACACATTGCAACTTTCTCGAAAGAAACGTATATACAGCACTGGCAGTCAGTGAGCTATAGTGTGTCTGTATCACTTCAGCGCCGCACCGCCACGTCTATCCAATTCTTGCTTATACGAATTGAATCTTGTATTATCTCTTCTTACTTTTTGACTTCCGTTTTTGTTGCCCACGTTCACGTTATTCACAGGGTTGTTGTTTGAGATAGCTACCCGAGTCACGCGACTATTGGGTTCTTGTGCGCTAAATTTGAAACAGAAACTCTAAGTGGGGTTGCAGGGGATTTTGAAAGCGAAGCTAGTAGCAGCATGTATATCATTGACTGATGCGCACGGTACTGTTAAGAGACCACGCTGCACTTTTGTTTGTTCTCGACTATGTTTGATTTTCGGCCCAATCTGAGGAGGAGTGATACATTTATTTTCTTTTATATTCGTGCGTTTTTAATTAAGATTGCGAGCTCGACTTTGCTTTAAATAGCTGCATAATTAACATTCTACTTTTTTCTCGCAACCAGTGTAATTGGTGAACGAGCAAGTTAAAAGAAATGAGCTACAAATATTTCAAGCCTCACTCTGCCACGTAATTAATGAAAATGTAATTTAAAATTTAGTCACATGTGGCAGCGTGAATGACTTGTTGCCGTCGCAGCTGATGCCGGCCATAAATAAGAAACTAGTTCGACTGCGTTATACATGAAACGGCATCCTTTTATGTGCACCGCTTGCTTTAATGCATTCCCTGCTTCAGTGTACTGCTTTAAGCATTCGATCAATGTAGCACGCGCAAGAGCCTTAATTATATCCCGCCTGCTCAATTGGTGAACGATTGCAACCGATTTCTAGAGAGCTTAGTTCAACGACATTCTTGTACATTAACCCTTTTCCTCCTTTTTACTATTTTGAAACAGTTTGGCAAATTTCTGTCTTTTTAACCGGTACAAACACGTTTAATTACTTTTAATGATTTGATACCAATTTTTATGCAGTGGGCAGTTTTTAGTAGCATCTACAGTAGCTTGAAAATGTGGTCTAGTTATGACCAAATGTTTAAAATAAAACTTACGTATAGTTTTCGAGGCGTCCGAATGTATCAATACTAACATAAAATTTTACGAACCTAAACTTTCTTAAGGACATGTGCTAGGGTCAGAAAAATTCCTACCGTACCGGTTTTGGCATTTATAGTTATATATAAATATAGAGATTAATTTTTGATAAAAAAAAACTCTGTTAGCACTTCGGCAATGATGTATATATAATGTGGTTCCAGTTTCATGAAATTTCATCCATATTTCACAGAGATTTTTGTCGTCTAAAATTTAGTTCTTAATTAACAGCGACTTTTATCTCTGAAATTTTTGACGACAAAAATCTCTGTGAATTATGGATGGAATATCATGAAATTGGAACCACGTTATATGTACATCATTGCCGAGGTGCTAACAGAATGTTTTTTATCAAAAATTATTCTCTATCTTTATATATTTCGTTAAAGTGTTCCAAGCGTCAAATAAAGTATTAAATAGAACAATAAAATGATTGCAAAACAAAAGTATAACAATCCTAGATTCATAATCAATCAAAATTCGTGTATTTTGCGACTCCAGTTTGCGGCCATGTTAATTCTTATGGGGTTATGAAAGATCTTTGGAAAGATTTTTCTCTGTTATCACGATTATAAGACGTAAATATAAAAAGCAAGCTAGAATTATAGAAGTCCAAAGAAGATATTCGTCTAAAAAGTTAAATGTTGACGATCATTTAAGAGAAATTTTAAATGAAAAAGTTTAGTATTTACTAAATCGTATGTTATTGTATATTGTATATTGTATACTACTACGTGAAACATTATAACTTCTATTGTAACTTTGAATTACTAAAATTATGCGTATTACCGAAAATACAAAACTATTTTAAGTTCATAATTCGTAAATCATCTTATAGTTATTTATTTAACATATGAAATGGTGCAAATTTTATTTTTTGTTCAATATTTATATAGTTAAACCCTTGCTTGACTATTCTGACGCTTGGAATACCTTAAATGCAAAGACCGGTAAAATAGGATCTTTCATCTTCAAAACGTCAAATTTTCAAATCGGTCACATCTTACCGACCATAGCACATCCCATTAATTAGAACATACATAAATTTAAGCGCTAAACCGGTGTTAATTTAAGATAGTTTCAATACTACAAATTATATATTTTTAATAATGTACCGCTAAAATCATAGAACAAAAAAACATTTCATGCAAATTTTCGGACCTTTTACATTCAATTTCACAATAAGTTCTCGCTAGATACAAAATAAGTTAAATTTTTTTTGTTGATTTGTAATTCTTACTAAAAGGAAGATAAAGCATCCTACTTTAAGTTAATTATGTGTATATACTATTTTTATAATCGTTTATATTTTTTATAATTACTTTAATCAAAAAAGTACTTCTACATTCTCGGTATTACGGATACCCTATACATTTATATGGGGCTGCTCTGCGAGTCAGTCATCAAACCCCACCAAAGGGTCATTGTTTTATGCTTCGGAGATACGTTAAAATTTAGTACAGTGTACATGGGGAAAAATCGTGAGCAAAAATTGCCTAAAAGGTTGAGTAAATTTTACTGAGTCGAAGGCTGAGTAAAAATTGTTTAAGAAGTTGAACAAATTTTGCTCAGACATTCGGCAATATTTGTCGAAAATCTTAAGCACAGGCGTTTGAGCAAAATTTGGTCAGACATTCGGCAATTTTTGCCGAGCACCTTAAGTACATTTTGCTTGACCGGTTGAGCAAGCCTGATTATATAATTTTTGCTCAGTATGTTGAGTAAAAATTGCTTAATAGTTAAAACAAAGTTAGTTACAATATTTCATTGGTTATAATAACTAAATACAGTGTCTCGTGTAATATAAAAATCTTTTTTGTCGAAAAATTTATTCGGGGATTTTCCATATTTCCGATAGAGAATCCGATAGTTGCTAGTCAATTTGACATGGCAAAATTATTGTTAATGCAAAATTAATAAACAAATTCACTTTCTCGTGTAATATAAAGAGATTTTTGGCCGAAAAATTTATTGACGGGTTATTGATGTGTCTAATTGAGAGTCTGAAAATAGTTAATCAATTTCACAATTGTAAACTATGTTATTGTAAAATTAATAAACAAATTCAGATTCTCATGTAATATGAAGATATTTATAGACGAAAAAATTACTGGGGGGTTACTGATGTCTCTAATTGGGAACTTGAAAACAACTAATCAATTTAACAATGCTAAACTATGTTATTGCAAAATTAGTAAAGAAATTTATTATTTCACGTAATATAAAAAATTTTCTAACCGAAAAAATTACTCGGCGATTTTCGATGTTTCTAATTGAGAATCTGATAGTTG
>UELU01142999.1:10036-20953 GCA_900490025.1 Megastigmus dorsalis | reverse complement strand
GTTTAGATACATTGGCTCAAAAAGGAGCAGTATACATGCATTGTGTAATGCAAAGTATGTATGCACAAATTTAAATAAAGTTTAGTATTTGTCGTTCTCGGACGTCACAGCTGTCTGCACAAGAAAAACTCAACGAATTACGCGAAATCGTGCAGCGTTGTGGTAGCTTTCTATATATAGAGAAGCAGAGTGCGCGGAATCTATATAATAATGAATGGGTATCGAGTGTCAGTGAAATGAGTGAAGTACAGTTAATTAAAAAATTGTTGTGGTTAAGAAAAAGTGATAAAGCTGTACTTGTAACAGGCGATGTAGTGCTACATTATACTGGCCAAGAAAACAAAGAGTACTTAAATCTCTTTCTTGATCATTATTTTAATATTCTTAAGTATTTATTTATCAAGATTTTTTAAATTTATGTCTTAGAAAAACACTATTTTATTAATAACGTAATTTATTTTAGTTGGCAGGATTTCCAATGCGACTGAGGGAGTCAACACCTCAACTACCGAGGCTACATCTGTGGTTGATATGGATGAAGTGCTACACTGTACATGCACACAGGTAGCGGAAGATGATGTCAGAGGTCGTACGACTCCAGAGGCGACGGATTCGGAGGCAGAGGAAGAAATTCGACAACTGTGCAAACAACTTATTTTGAAGGAACCCAATAAAAAACTGTACAATGATGCTGAAGCAGGACCGTCAGGTGTGCAAAAGCGATATAAAAATGACTCGGACATTCGGAAAGCTGTCAAAGATGGTAAGTAAATGAATCTATAAATAAAAATATTTTATTTAATTTTTTTAATATTTTAAAGTAGTTTAATTATTATTTAGTATTTCGTATCACAAGAAGAGTGAACGAGTTAATAATTACTGGTAGCAAGGTGTCGGGTTGGATATCGACATTGATTCATAGAATACCTCATTTTTATCTCCCAAGTTGAGATGAAATAAGAGCTGTACTTGATACTCTTCGCGGAGGTTTTGAAAAATAAAGTTATTTTTTTAAATTCAAAAAGAAAGACCAATTTCAATTGTATTTGACTTGCATAATTGTAATCATTATTATATTTACATCGGCAATCGGCAGTACGGAAGAAGCGAAGAGGAGGAGGAGGAGTATGGTCGCCATGGAGAACAACAACAGCAGCAACAATAACCATCATCATCGTCTGCAAAAATAAACAGTATTTGTATGTGTGAGTGTAATGTTCATAAAAGTGTAATGAGTGATTTAACACACGCTTCGCAAATCATTAAATTACTTACAAATGTACAAAAAGAAGTAGAACATTATGTATGATTCGGTTATTTTTAAAAGCAAAAATGATGAGACAGAGTACGAAATGGAGACGTAACCATTTTTAGCCCAGTTGGCTGACAAATTAGAAGTGTATGGCAAAGCTTTGTATATAGAAACCTTTGTTTTAGGGGAACCGAAATTTTACGCGTATAGCGTATGCACGCCATCGGGTGAATTTCACAATACTTGTAAAGTTAAGAGTATACGGATAAATTATGAAAATTCGATACAAAAAATTTTAAATTGGTTGTAGAGTTAGTGAAAAATAGAGATATTGAAGGTGAAAATATTATTACCGTAAATAATACAATGATAGGAAAAATAGATATTCACGAAATAATTACGCGAGAGGAAACGAAAAGGTGTTCCGTAGTTTTAAAGATTAGACGTTTTGTAAATGATAGTATATCGTACCCATATGGTAATAAAATTATTAAAACTGTTTTTTTTTTATTTGTTGTCACAGATACTCGAGAATTCCTCCGATTAAACGGTGAGAATGATTGCTGCACTGCACTGTATCGTCATGCGACTACTAACCAGAATACAAAACGTCGCTCGAAGGTTTAGCATGGCACAAGGTTGTCCACTCCTTAATTTTGTTAAAAAGGAGTGGTAAAATACATCAATATAAGGAAATGTTTACTGATGTGAATGTGTATTTGTAAGTATTGTAATAGCATTACTTGTAAGACTCGAGCGTGTTCTCGAGAAACGATTATTTTATGGAGAGATCATAATACATTATGCAAGGACACATCTTTAGCTAGAGTTTTGTACGAGATAGAGAGTAATCCTATGGAGAGTGTTGAATTTGCAATTTCGAATTGACAACGTTAATAAATGCGAAACGGAAAATATAATACGATGTATTGTTTTACTCATGTTATACCAACTTTTCAGCTCAATGATAATGGCACCGTTTTTGTTCTTCAGGATGCATTATCAAAACTTATAAAAAGAGTTTATCACTTTTTTTAACCTTATATGTTTATAAAATAAAAAAACAAATAACTAAATTTCAAACTATGTTATTTATTTATTTGTGAACCATACATTTAGATTTTATAAATTTTCTTTGTATAAAACAAAACTGTTTGAAAACATATTTTCTTTTTATGCTTATTTACATGATTTTCGTAATCTATGTTTATAAAGGATGAATCGATCCCGTCGCATTGGCTATACCGAGTGACACAGCCCCAATGCACCATTTTGCGAATGAGTTTACTCGGAACTGGAGAGAAAAATAACAGTGCAGAGGTCTCATTCGATGTTAAGTTGTAAGTAGAATTGTATGGTATAGCCAAAATTAATGTAAAATTTTTTGTTCAAATGATAAAAAATTTATTTTCCGAAATAAATGTTTTTAGCGAATATTTGTACCATATTCTTGTAGACGGGATAAAAATAATTCGAAATAGTCGGTTTTGGTTAGCGATAAGATTTTTATCTTATCGTAATAAATATTAGAAATATTCATTATTCATCTTCGTTGCCGAAATTATGGGTCTAAGATGACCGTTCCAGTTGGGTTTGTTATCGTCACGTTACCGAGCGGCGAGCAGAGTGCGGCGACTTCACTCCGGTCTCCGATAATCTCGGAAAAAAATGTTTTTACGGTTACTGAGAATACCGACTATACGGAGTTTTATCGTTTTGTTCATATGACCGATTGGGATAGATGGCGTTAGATGAATATATCCAGCGTTGCATTATTATTTTCTATCTCAAAAACATAATATTAAATAATTCAGTTATAATTTATATTATATGTAATGTGGTCCTGGCAAAGGGGTTGCGCAGAGGCCAGGGCGCCTTGCCCTGGCGGGATGGCGTATTGCAGCTGATCGGCAGCTGTGATACCTCGTTGTGGTAGGAGGTGTGGGCGGGCTTTACCCGCTGGTGCAATCGCACCTCCGTACAATACCGGACCCTGTTATGTGCGTCTATACTGGCTTTTGTAACGGGATGACCGTCCGCGAGAAGAAAAATCGCACTTACTTTCGAATGGTCGTTCGACCGGCGAGTTCGTTATTCTCTCTCTCTCTCTCTCTCTCTCTCTCTCGCTCGGGGCTGTCGTGCAGCTGCCCGTCGATCCCTAGGGCTCCACAAACTGCAGGCTCCGCTCCTGTGTAGCTTGTCAAGAGGAGGTGTTGGGGGGCTTGTGCCTCCACCACTGCACGCACAATTCCCACTCGTGCACTCTGTAATTCCGCCCACGCGGGAGTAGTCGCGAAACACGTGGCGTTCAACTCGAGAGAGAAAGATAGTATGGCCGCTTCCGCCTAGTCTTCTTCCTTGTTCTCTCTCTCTCGCGCGCGAGTTATGTGACTCAGCCTCCAAGCATCTTTAGCCATCGGTAGCTCGACCACCTTATCACCTCAACGTAAATGCTACAGACTAAACATCGTGCAGCTGCATCTGTGGCCTAGACGACAAAGAAGATCACCAAGACAATAGCAGAAAGACAATAGAATATCAATACTATAAATATTACCCTCGTACCGGCGACGGGTCACTCTCTGTCGAGCATCCAAGCTGTAAAGACGTGTCTGAATAAAAAAGTAATTGAATCTACTTACCTTGATTACTTGTTTGAGTGTTGTGAGTGTGTGTTTCATCACCCGCGATCGGCCTCTCTCACGACCACCAACTTAACTCGCGCGCCTGCTCGTACGCGCCGTTCCCTTTACGCGCGGAATTTAAACGTATTCCGCCGTTACATATAACTAAACGAAAAGTTTTACTAATTTTAATAGTAATACTGCTGTAGGTTTTTTCCTATTATAAAAAGAGGCAGATACTAGATGAACTATTTTTTGAGTGTGGTTACTTATTAGAAGCTCGTTAGAAGCAAGTAGAGTACGAACCGACATAATTATTTTTTTAAAAGTGTAAAACTAAATTGCTCAATTTGAGCCGCTGAGCAAATTTAACTTTGTAATAACATTCGTTCTTTTCGTTATGATTTTACATAGAATGATTATTTTATGGAATATTGGTTTTTATTGTCGCATATCTGATTTTATAAGACAATTTTCCAAAATTTCGTGTTCATCGTATTTGTTTGAATACTTGATTTATAGTTTACCTCTTTAAAATAAATTTTGCTGCATATTTGGAAAAGTTAACTCAGATTTTCCGAGCAAAGTATAAGACAAGATTTACTCTTCTACGAAAGTTATAGAATATGGAATATCCGAAATAGTAGTGCAGGTGCTTGAGATTGCAGTTTGCGAACCGTACATGTCTAATTATTAGTTAATTATTTTCATTGATTATATAAAATGTAATAAAATTATAGATTTACGCTAATGTACAAAATCAATATAATTTGCTAAAAACGCTGGGATACAGATCTTATTGTTTTGCACAAAAAGTAATTTCTGAGAGTTCCATGTAAATCCAGGAACAGTAATATTTATATAAATAAATAAATAATCAATTGTATTTACATAAAAATTCAAATGTAATATTGTTTTAGTAAAAGAGTAATAGTGTTAATGTTAATACTAATAGTGACAGAGATAACATGTTATATTTTATCACTTACAATAAGAAAGATATTTAATAGAATAAATTGCATTCTGTATACAATACATTATTGGTAATAGTCTAGCAAGACATTTTAATAAATTGATTCAAATATTAATTCAAATCTTCGAAGAATTACATATATCGTATCTTGCTCGTGTCTAATGACAAATATAATGAAATTAGGTGTATTGGTACTACACAATATTGTGACATTCGAATAATCTGTACCGATAACCTACAAAGAAGTAAGTCGTTAAAATGTATTAATTGGTTTTCTGGCTGCCATACCAATGGAGCATAGTCGAAAATAGAATAGTCAAATCTGAAAATAAGTGGTATAAGGGCCAAATTTTAATATCTAACAGTGAGTAATTAAAAATATTTTCATTACATACAATGGTTGATTTCAAGATATGGACAAAATTTAGTTTTAAATTTAAAAGTTTGTGTAAATTAAAAATTGGCGCAAAAAAGTAGAAATTTTGTGATTCTCCCTTTTCAAAAGTAGAAAAAACTAGAATCGCTCTTTTGAAAAGAGTAAAATTGACATTTTACTCTTTTGAAAGGACAAAATGGTTTTCCCCCATTTCAAAAGAGTAAATTAATAAATTTCTACTTTTTAAAAGTAGAAATTTTAATCCCGAATTTCAAAAAGAGCAAATAAGCAGATTTACTCTTTTGAAAAGAATAAATTAAAGAATTTCTGCCCTCAAAATTTAAAAATTCAAGATTGCGGATCCAATATGGCCGACCAAAAATCCAAAAACTTATTTGAATCGGGTGACATTGGGCACTCGGGGATTTTCGAGGTCGCTGAATACGATTCCGCCCTCAAAATTGAAAAAATCAAAATGACGGATCCAATATGGCCGACCAAAAATCCAAAAACTTATTTGAATCGGGTGGAATTGGGCACTCAGGGGTTCGGGTTTTTGAGGTCGCTGATCTTGATTCAGCTCTCAGAAATTGAAAATTCACAATCGCGGATCAATTATGGTCGACCGAAAATGCAAAAACTTATTTGTATTGGATAAATTTGGACACTTGGGAATTTTCGGAATCACAGATCTCAATTCCACCGTTTGAACTCATAAATTCAGTTCGTGTGACAAAATATGAAAAAATAAAGTTTTTTTCGATCATTTTTCAATAAGAAACTACTAGATTCAACCAGAAGAAATATGCACTTTGTCTCAACTGTTTTCTGATTTTGTTATTTCTATGTGTGAAATGAGATTTCATAACGCATGCCATTTCTATTCTGTAGCGATTTTTCGTTAAATTTATTCAATTTTCGTAAGCAAATTTATGATAGTAACGATAAAGTCAAAATATGTATTCCTTCCAAACTTTTATAAAACTTTTTGAAGATTAAATAAATCATCAATAAAATTGTCCTTTTCGAACTACAGTACTAAAACTTGATCATGTCGGCGAAATGAGACCGAGATAGATGATGTGCTAGAATCGTTTTACGCTTTGAGGAGTTTCTTCCATAAAATATTTTTCGGAATATTTCGTTCAAACAATTTTACACTCTGTTTACATTTGTAATATATATTACATACGCTTTGTTAGGGCGGATCAATCTTGACGCAAATTTTTTTAATCATATAAATCAACTACGTCAAACCAAAACTCGACTCTGCGATATTTACCCACGCAATGTCACAAAAATGACCGAGACGTGCTGTTTCTCCTGATTCTGGTGATGCCGGATCATTCTGGTCCTTCAGACGATTCTTACTCTGATTCTGATTCTGACCAAGACGAAAACTTACCAAGTGTCACTTATAGCAGAGCTTCAAACAGTTACGAGGCAGATCAGGCTAAGCTAGAAAAAGATCATGAATTTCAATGGATCAATAGTGAAAAGAAGTATTCTGACAATATTGAAAATGAAATACTATTGTCTGCATCTGAAAAGCGTAAAATTTGAACAAGCGAGCCAGTAGAACTATTGAAGACGTTTTTCTCAAATGAAATGAAAGAATACATCATCGATGCTTGTAAGGTAAATTTCGATTTATCATTCATCGATTTGAATACCTTTATACCATATATTGCGGAAAGAATTCTACAGTTGCAGAGAAACTGACCAAATGCGCATTAGATTCCCGCGTGGTAATCGATTTATTGAAACCATTTTTTGAAAGGACAGCTACTGGACCATCTTTATTTCGATAACATTTTCACAAACCTCGATCTCGTTGTACATTTGAAAAAATTGAAACTTAAATGCACTGGGACTGTCAGAGAGAATCGAGTACGTGAAAAAAATGTTATCGATAAAAATTCTTCAGGAGGAACATATGCAGTAAACCATGAGCAGAACAGTGGAATCAATTATATAACCGTAATGGATTCAAAATTAGTTTCGATTTTATATACAGCCGCAGGAGTTACCCCATTAAGGCCATTAAAGAGGTACAATTCGATCGAAAAAGTCAAAATCGAGACATCGTTTCCCCAGGCATTCCACCTTTACAATCGATTCATGAGTGGGGTTGATATTCATGATGGATACTGTAACAACGTGCTGCCGAGTATTCGATCGAAAAAATGGACATGGGTAGTTTTTATGAGGCTCATCCAGGCTGCCGCCGTAAATTCCGTAGTAATATTCAACGCAGCTGCGGTAGACAAAAAAAAAGTTGGTACTAAAGAATTTTCAATGTCGATAGCTAAGAGTTATATCCATCGTGGTAAAAAAACGGGAAAAACAAAGATCTATTTCACAGAAAACACAAAAACGATGCTCCAAATGTCCCATTAGAACAAGGTTTTTCTGTGAAAATTGTAATTTATATTTTTGCAAACAGTGTTTGAAAAAGAATCACGAGAATACCTAATTAGCTGTGAGAGGCAAGGGGACTCACTATAAACAAGCACCCCAAATCGTGAGAGGCAAGTGGACTCACTAAAAACAAGCACCCCAAATAGTGAGAGGCAAGGGGACTCACTAAAAACAAGCACACCAAATAGTGAGAGGCAAGGGGACTCACTAAAAACAAGCACACCAAATAGTGAGAGGCAAGGGGACTCACTATAATCAAGTACCCCAAAGGAGACACAATTTTACCACGTCTATGTCGTTGCCTTTGGGTTGCGCTAATAGTAAAATAAGAACGTGAACGCGGAAGTAAATAGATTTTGATTCGTCATGTTGGCTCCGCTATTGTGAATTTTCAAATTCTGAGGGCAGGATCGAGATCAGCGACCTCGAAAACCCCCGAGTGCCTAATTTCACCCGATTCAAATAAGTTTTTGGATTTTTGGTCGGCCATATTTGATCCGCCATCATATTATATTATATTATATTATAGAGTCGCTTTTATATTTATATTCTTCAATTATACACCCGCGACTAAAGACTCGCATTTGACCGCGAGCTTATGGTACAACGATACAGATGATACCTTCTGCAGCACCGCAACCAGTCAATCTAGGCGCGTTTCAACGCCGTCACTTTTCGGAGTGTGGAAAACTATTCGACATGATTGGGCATCTGCACTGCGATGTGTTTAATCAAGATAAAATGCTAATCAACAGCGTAGAAATGAGAGTTAGACTGGTTAGAAGCAAAGACGCGTTTTACTTAATGGATGCATCGAACCATGGTAGATTTAAAGTACATATAAAGGAAGCGACGCTCATCGTACGACGAGTTAAAATTAATCCAGGAGTCTTTGTAGCCCACGCCAATGCACTAGCAAAAATTACGGCGAAATATCCAATAACTCGTGTAGAGGTGAAATCTTTCACTCTGCATGCAGGAATTCTCGGTGACACCATCGTAATGCTATTCTCGGACAACTTCCGAAAAGAATAATTACAGGTTTCGTTGACAATAAAACCTTTAACGGCAATAGAAGTCTTAATCCATTTAACTTTCAACATTTCTCAATTAATCACCTGTCGCTTTACGTCGATGGTATGTAGATACCCAATAGACCATTGCAACCGCGATTTACAGGTGATTCCGAGATCTATGAAGACGCGTTTCATACTCTATTCTCAGGCACAGCTATACATTTTCTTAACGAGGGTATTGGTATCAACCGGTATAACTATTCAAGAGGATATTTTCTTACCGCGTTTGATCTAACACCCGATCTATCTGCACACTGCGCTACGCATTGGAATCTCGTACGCTCGGGAAGTGTGCGAATAGAAGTAGGTTTTGAAAAATCTCTCGAATCGACGATAAATTGTATAGTCTATGCAGAATACGATAACGTGCTGGAAATCGATTCGACTAGACAGATAGTAACGAATAGACAGTGGGTTGGGGTAAGAGTATAAGTCGTCGAAACTTGTATAAGTAGCGCCATCATCATGGATTACGTAATAGAGATTCAGTGTCTCAGAGACGTGAATAACCAATTTCTACCTAAAGAAGTGGCAGTTGTATCTCTTCAAGGCCGTAGTTTAGCTCATTGGACAATCAGCCCACCTTGCGATTTCACTACATTACCAGAAAACATAAAAGTTGTCAACGACTACATCTCAAGGTGTACGATTGGGATACACTGGTTCGACGGCGACATCAGTTTAAGAAAATTGCGTTTTCATCTCTACAATATTGCGAGAAAAGCCAACCGAATTTTCGTACGAGGAATGGAAGAAGCAAAATACATCTCATCTATAATGGGGCGCAGTATTATAAACCTCGAGGAGTACATACATACTTCTCTCAGCTTTCTCGAGTTGGAATTAAAATTTAATATCGAGTCTATATGTTTTTACCACGGCTGTGAAGAAAAAAACAATAAAAAGGACTAGTGCGCTCTTTATCGCGCACATCTATTACGAACGTGGTTTTATTCACTTCTATCCCAAGAAGATCAACGGGGTCTACCGGAGGATTACCGCAGTATATTTTACAGCGCGCTTGTATAACTTATACACGAGAGAAGAAGGACGCATATAAGATTTGAAGATTCTCTTGAAAGTAGAGACGAAGTATATTTCATCACCGACGACGACGACGACAAGTCAAATACCGCCATAACAGATAACGAGCCTGCGGATCACCATAATGAACACGCGCGAAATAATGAAAGCACTGGAGGGGCTAAGGGTAAACACGAGCGGAGTTTACGCGGCTGATCGTATCCTGAATTTATTGCAGACACCAGCCGGTGTAGTATGTAACAGGGATGATCATACGAAACCAGGAACGCATTGGGTGGCCATCTACATTGACCGTCATAGACATGGACCCTATTTTGATAGCTACGGAGCACAACCAGTATCGAAACATTATCTCGACCGCCTCCGGAAAAATTGCAAGAGTTTATCCTGGAATTCGCGACAACTACAGAATATCGAATCAATGTGTTGTACATCATATGTGTCGGGGTACGCCGTTGCGTCAATTTGAACGTCTTTTCACAGACAATACGAAAAAAAAACGATGCGATGGCCATAAATTTTTGTAAGAAAATATTTCGTAAAATTAAGAATAAAAAATTTAAACGAGCCAGCGGGTTCGGTAAAGAGCGTTCTCTTGGAACGGGATTTCGCCATCAAACATGTATTTCTAGATTAAGATGTAATTTTTTAGTACAAAATTTTTTATTATTACTCGTGCATACACAATTTTTCTTTTGTGCACCGCAAGGTCCATGAATCATATTATTTTTTACTATATTATACATTTTGGGATATTTCGTTTCATCTGGTATTTCAGCACTTATTATTTTATCACTTCGATCAGTATTTCTAAATTTATAATCCGAGTACAACCATATTAACATATGAATATGTGGTAATCCACGTTTTTGAAATTCAATAACATACACATAACTTTTAACTTTACCGAATGTATTCTTTTTTGTGAGTTCGTTTTTCAAAACTTTTATTTTTTCATGAAAAACTCGTGATATTAAATCCGAACGATCTAATGTGGTTTCATGAGGCAATAAATTCTCTTGGATTTCCTTCCAATTAGGATTGCAAGTCATGGTTAAAAATATATCTGGCTTTCCATCGACTTGTAATTGTGTCATTGAAACTAAATAATTTTGTTGTACAGCTCTAGGCCTTCCTATATAAGACTAACG
>UELU01142999.1:0-10016 GCA_900490025.1 Megastigmus dorsalis | reverse complement strand
CCATAAATTTTTGTAAGAAAATATTTCGTAAAATTAAGAATAAAAAATTTAAACGAGCCAGCGGGTTCGGTAAAGAGCGTTCTCTTTGAACGGGATTTCGCCATCAAACATGTATTTCTAGATTAAGATGTAATTTGTAATTGTATTTGAAGTAATAATAAACATATCCTTTATTTTTAAAACATTATATTTCGACTCATATTTATTTCAATACATCTGCAAAAACTGAATATTAATTATGCAAATTTGTAGTAACAATAAACATTTCCTTCATTATTATTATTATTATTAAAAATTTATATATTTCAACTCATATTTATTGGTTTTGAGAGTATTCTTTAAATGAACAATTTTTCTCGATTCGACGTTTCAGTACCCTCTACACTGCTCATCTTGAATCGATATTTTTTTTTGCAAACTATTCGCGCTTTCGTTGGACTATGCGATGTTTGTTTTCTCGTTTCGACATCTCGAATCGATATATTATTTGCAAAATATTCTTTGGTTTCCCCTCTCCCTTCTCCCAACGCTGGTATACTATAATGCCTCTTCTGTTTCGGTTCAGTCATAATCAGTTGCGCGAAGGCTACACATCGTAGCAGCCGTAATATCGTTTAAAAATACAGTATTCTTTATAGTAAATTTTCAATCATGGCTAATAATCAGAAAGACGAAGTAAGAGCAGAATTGCCAAATCTCTTATTGTGTACCACGTACTCTCTCAACAAAACAAATTCAAAGAGAATTTGCATTGGACTTGAATACAGTGATGGCTACTATCGCGAGGTTGTTAAATTTCTGAGATCACCAATGAACTACAAAGACGTCACTCTTGATTCAGTCAGTTGGAAATTACTCAAGGGCAAGTTTGACGGAATATCATACTACTATCAAAATCCGTACGCTTTCCATAAAAATTTTGGACCAATCGAGAAAATAGATCTACCTAATTACGATTTAAACTTCCCTAAATCATATGGAACTAGAGAAATCTCCCTTACCGGGAAACCGAACGTCGAAGACTCGAACGAACAAAGAGAAGAATCAATTGAACCAGTTTGCAAAAAAATAAAAACGCAGACTTATCTTCAAAGCCTCATCTTGCACCAAACTACATTTGAAGGACTTCGTAATTTGAGCAGCTTGGTAGATATTCTGCTCGAGTCTCTCAAAGAAAAAGCAAGTTTGGTTAATCGTACCACCGATATCATTATCGAACATCTAAAAGAAAAACTCGACAAAGAAGAACCACAAGAGGCTATGCGGAATGTCGGCGAGTTTAAAAAATTTATACATTACTATTGGTAACATCACTCCAACTTGGAAGATTTCATAAAAAAAAAATTCCAGATGACGATTGCAACTACAAAAATTATTTCTTAAAAATTGTTTTATCCGAAATACTAGCTTTTTGTCTACCAATGATAGCTACAAATTTAAACGAATCGTACTGTAATGTATAAAATATAACATGAAAATAAAAAAACATAATTATGTATCTGTAAAAATCGCTCTTTTATTTTCCACCTCTAAATATATAAACATTCTTACTTAAGAAAACCTCTCTCTCTCTCTCTCACTCTCCCAGTCGCACGCACGGTACAAGTGCTTTACCTATTAGCCCGCAGCATCGATGGTCCAGTAGCCACACTACGCACGGACGGGCCCTAGTCCTTCACTCCATAAACCACGCTCAACTCATACCTGTCTCTCTCTCTCTCTCTCTCTCTCGACGACCTGCCTTCGGTGTTGAGCATTTCACATCACATGATCTTCGCTGATGACACCCAAATTTACCACTCCTTCCCACCATCCAGCCTGCGTGAGGGTATCGCGTCGATCGCGCGTGACGCTGAAGCTGTCGCTTCGTGGGATGCTGAAAACGGCCTTTCTCTGAACTTCGGGAAAACCAAGGTAATGCTCTTGGGTAGCGAGGCCTTTATCTCTCGCATTGACCTTGAGAGTATTCCCAAAGTTCAAATTCTCGGGGTTCCTATTCCATACGCTACCCTCATAAAGAATCTTGGTGGCCTCATTACCCCCCCTCCCAACTGGGCGCCCCTCGTTAACCAAATCGTAGGTCGTGTCTTCGGCACCCTACGCTCCCTACGGCACTACCGCCATTCTCTTTCATTTTGACTCAAAAAGAGCCTGGTTGAGAGCTTGGTTTTTCCCCATCTTGATTACGCTTGTGCTGTCTATAACGACTTAGACAAAACTCGCAACACCAGGATTCAGCGAGCACTTAATGCGTGTGTGCGCTTCGTGTGTGGTAATGTTCCTCGTTTCGGAAATGTCACCCCACACCGCATTAGCCTGGGCTGGCTCTCTGCTGCCAGACGCCGTGAGCTCTTCATAGGCTCATTGGCGTTCAACATATACCTTGCCTTCAGGTTCCAGCGTATGAACATTGACGTGTTTACTCGCTCCTCCTCTAGGCTTCCTCCTAGGGCTCTTTCCTTTGCAGCTCCGAGAACTGAAGCGTGGCGCCGCTCTTTCACCATTACGGTCTCTGATATCCTCAACAAGTTTCCACCGCCACCGTTCAGTCTATCAAATTCAATGAGGTACAGGGCTGACCTTCTCGAGGAGCTGCTACGGCGCGATCTAGCCGACTGGAGGACTAGAGTCCTGAACGAAGGCCTCAAGGTGGCACCAATCTAACATCATCACCACTATCGGATAGCAACAAATCATCGAGATCTTCAAGAATCATCAAGAACATTCACTTTTATTTTTTTCTTTAATCATTTTTTAACTTCACGCTGAAAATCAGCTAAACTGCGATGCTATTCTCTTTTTCTTTTAATTTTCAAACTTTTAATTTTTTAAATTTTTAAGTGTTACTTGTATATATTGTAAATAATGTTATTATCAGAGATATTGTTACTTCATTTTAAAGCATTTTTCAAAAAAATTTTTTTTTTACGCTCTATGTATGTATATTCTGTTGTGGCCAAATGAGGTTTCACCTTCCGGTAAAATAAATGAATTATTAATCTAATATAATCTTATCTCTTCTCCAGCAGTCAGTCAGCTGATAATAACCTTAGTGCACAAGTTTCGTCTCTTGAACGAAAATTAGATGTGCAGTCGTCCCAACTGGAGGGCTTGCATAATGAACGGCTTATGTTGCTTCAAGAAAACTCGGTATTAAAGAATCAGATCAACACACTTCTGCGGAAGATATCGACCATGGTTGATGATATCTCACTTTTGACTAAGCAATCTACTTGTAATAAATTAGCAAATATCGACGAAAATGAACATGGAAATTTAAATTTAGATAATGAGTCACAGGTTTTTGTCTCCTTAGCAACAAATCTTGATAATGTTGCGTTCACAGTGCTTAACACTGTCCTCCCTACTCTTGAGAGGGAGGAAATCGTTGGTGCTTGCGTCTTGTAGTCTCGGGGCGTGAGCGGGGGTCGAGGGGAGGAGCCTAGGAATGGCACGGTATCGCGATCGAGGCGACCGCCGTCCTGCGTGACTCGCCTCACCAGTAAAAAGCGCGTTTTAGACATCCTTCGTGCTACTTATTACTTCACCACTTCCGATGTTAAGTCCTCTCCTCTTGGCTCGGAGTCTACCAGCCACTTGCCAGATCGTAAAATATACATCAGTGAACTACTGCAGCCCGAACTGTATAGTGAATTCTTGAGCTTAAAGCAATTGGCTTTAAGGCTTGGTTTTAAATACATTTGGCACAGTGGTGGCAGATTTTTGGTTAGGAGGAAGGGTGGTGAGCGCGCGCATATTTTCACCTCCGCTGCGGACTTGCGCGTCATTGCTGATGCGTACTGTAGAGAGAATGAACGCTTTGTTCCTCACTTTCTAGCAGAGTGGGAGAGCGGTCAGTCTAATACTTGTGGCGCGGCTGTGGCTACCAAGTGACTGCGGCGGGGAGTTACTGGTGTGGCGAAGGAGAGTGGACTGAGAGCGGGTTTTCTCAACGTGAATTCCCTCAGAGCTCACACAGCGCAATTCCGTCAATTTCTTAGCGATAATCCGTCTTACCATCTTTTCGGAATTTGCGAGTCGTGGCTTGGCCCAGTAGTGGATACAGATCGATGGGTTTAGTATTTTACATCAGGATCGTAATGTGAATGGTGGTCGTGTTTCCCTTTATATTTGTAATGACTATAAAGTTAAAATTCTTGCTAAATCCAATAGCACAAGACCTGGTAAGCCAGGTATTCCTGAATTCATCTTCTGTAAAGTTCAAAAGGGTAACACGGCACCAATCCTAGTTGGTGTTATTTATCGGCCTCGAAAAATAGCTTTTAATTGTGATCCTGACTTCCTCAGTCCTCTGAGAGACCTTTGTGGTAATTACAGCCACAAGTTGATTATGGGTGCTCTGAATGCAGATCTGTTGTCCACGACTGGTGATTCTGAGTTCGTTCAGCGATTAGCTGACGAACTCTCAGTTAAGATCATCCAGTACGGCTCGACACATCATACTGAGACTTCTCACACATGGTTTGACTTAATATTTGTAGACAATAACGACACGGTTCTTGACTATAGGAATAGTCTTGCCTCCTTTCGCAGCAAGCAAAACATCATCGATCTTAACATAGACATTCACGTTGCATCTCATCCTAAAGAGACTTTCATCTTTAGAAGCTATAATAAGATAACCCCGGTTGAACTCAATGAGTTCTTGTGCCGCTGCGATTGGTCGGCTTTTCCCACAAATACTTTAGAGTCTGACTTTGACATGCATGGGGCGTTTGAATGTCTGAGCGATAATCTATTGGAAGCTGTTAATGAACTTGCTCCGTTGAAAACCGTATACCGCAAAGTGTTGTAGTGAAGTCCCTGCCAGTGTTGGGGAATTATATAGTTCATTTATTCAACTCCTCCTTTGTTCCGGGAGTCTTCCCGAGTACCTGGAAGCAGGCACAGCTAGTGGCTTTAAAAAAGATTTCAACTCCATCCTCGGTTTTGGACTTTCGTCCTATTGCTCTACTGTCTTTTCTTTCCAAGGTGCTTGAGAAGATTGCACACTCCCAGATCACCAGCTATCTTTCCGGGGCGGGCATTCTCGATCCTTTTCAGGCAGGGTTCAGACAGCATCACAGTACACAGACAGCCCTGCTTAAACTAACTGACGACATACGTTTAGACATTGATAGAAGGATGATAACCTTGCTATTATTCTTTGCTGATATTCCTTGCTGTTATTGCTGTTGCTCTTTAACTTCAGTAAGACGTTTGACACTATCTCTCCTTCGAAACTGTTGAGCAAATTGCGCAATCTCGGGTTCTCGAGGTCCGCACTCCTGTGGATTAAATCGAATTTACAAGGCCGGACTCAGCGCGTTTTATCTAAGGATGGTTGTTCCTCGTAGGTTGAGACCAACTTGTGTGTACCACAGGGGTCGGTCCTCGGGCCTTTGCTCTTCATTCTCTACATCAATGACCTTAAAGACCTTTTTGACCGTGGAGCGGTCAAGCACATGTTGATGCCGATGACCTCCAGATTTATCTGCAAATCCCTGCAGATAAACTTTTGGAGGGCAAAGCTCGCCTGTCTGAAGTGGCACGGTTGGTGTCGAAGTGGGCTGAGCGCTTGTCTCTCCGTCTCAATACTGGCAAGACCAAAGCAATTTCAGTTGGTTCTAGAAAATATGTTAATGATTTGGTTAAAATGGGATTGCCAGACATTGATATGGGGAGCGGAGCGCTTGTGCCTTTTTCCGCCGCCGTACAATATTTGTTTTTGTACTTTTAAAAAGTACAAATTCACGGATTTTCACTTTTAAAAAGATTAATTTATTGATATTGTTCTTTTAAAAGTACAAATTCTCAGATTTAGTCCTTTCTAAACTTTAAATTAGTCAATTTGTACTTAATAGCGTCAATTTTTGTACTTTAGCATTTAGAGTGACACCTTTAATTGTTAATATTTTATTGTCACTTTTTTAAATAAGTAATTATTATTATTTTCCCTCATTCGTTTACCTTCATTCTAATATGTATTGGAGACAAATATCGTTATTAGGAGGAATGCATTGTGGAAAAAAAAGTTATATAAAAAAAAAATTTTGCCGGTGACAAGAATCGAACCCTTGTCGCACAAATCGGGAAAACGATAGTGCACACGCTTTAACGCTCTCGGCTATCATTACAAATTGACATTATAGGTATGAAACTTATACAAACTTTTTTACTCCCTGAAGGGCTTAGGATAACTTGAATCGGCGCCATTTCTTTTCGACTAATTATCTCGAAACTTTACACTCATCAAAATCGAGTAAATAACAGTTTCCAAAGCAAAATTTTACGTTCTTTCGTTTAGTGTAAACCATTTTCTCGGGGACGAAGCCGTTCTCGAGATATACGCAAATAAAAGTTTCAACTTTAACATTTCTTTGTTAACGGAATACGCACCACGCGGGGCCACGCGGTGAGGGGCGGTGCGTGGCGGAGGAGTGGGGTTACAAGAGACTCTTTCGCACCGAATTAGTAGCAGCTTGCTGCTAATTTTACAGCAGCTCTGCTACTAAGGTAGTAGCAGAGTGCCTGCTAGTGAAATAGTAGCACGCTGCGGCTAATACAGTAGTATTTTGCTACTTATTTAGTAGCAGAGGTCTGATACTGTTTTAGTAGCAGCCGGACTGCTACTAAATTAGTAGCACATTTTTCTCCGTGAATACCACGGTCCTATCCACCCTCCACGCGCCTACCACCGCTCCTCCCACTACGCATAACCTACTCGTGCAATACCACTCACTTACCCTCACTCCCCCACCCCTGTCTCTCCATAAGCGTTACTACACTACTGTCGATTACTGTAGAAAATATTTATGAGGAAAATAGTAATCAATGGTATGAGACTTCAATGCATGATTTTACTTGGTTTTATTCAAAATTTTCGAACAAGTTTTCTGATGGTTGGAATGGATTCATGCAGAAATTACATTTCAATTGTAGTTATAAAGCTTCAAAAATTATTGCCCTACCATTTGTTAATAGCCGCCCAGTAACTATGATACAATTTTTACTGTATTGATTCAAGCGGCTGAATATACCAAGAAGCATGAACAGAGGATATATTTCGTTACGTTTGATTAGCCACAATGGCAGGAAGCTCGTGAGATTTTGGCCAGTGTGGATCCGGAAAATGAATCTTATAATTTATCATGCATTAGGGTAAGACTTGGCGGTTTCCATTTACTGATGTCCTTTCTTGGAGCGGTGGGATTTATAATGGAGGGCAGTGGACTTCGCTAAGTTTTTTGTGAAATTTATGCCGAAAATGCGGCTGATAAAGCTTTATCAGGGCATGTGTATGCAAGATCTGTAAGAGGGAAATTTCTTGTACAACTTAGTTTGACTGTAATTATTTTATCGTTAATGAAATAAACAGATATAGAAAAAGAAAAGTTGGATGCACAACTCTTTGTAGAACAACAAAATTTTGCTCAGGAATTAAAAAAGCAGAATTTATTGATATAAAAAGAAAATTTTTTAAAAAAAAAGGAGGAACTTCGCAACTTTGGATACAGTACTGGGAGATGATTTCAATTATCAAAGATTTTATAAGAGCAGAAAAATCAGGAAATTGGGATTTACATTTGAAATGCGTTGAGAGGATGATCCCATATTTCCACGCTAGTGGACATTTTTTGTATGTAAAGGCAGCGCATTTATATCTGCAGGATATGCGAAAACTTAGTTATCCCTTAGCTGCCATACTGGGGTCGTTCGCGGTCCGGCCTCAAACGTTTCAAATTTCCCCCCTTTTAATAACCGAAAATCGAAACTGTGGCGCCACCTTGTTATAGTTTAAGAGTTTCTCTTTCGCTTGGTACAACTCCCGATACGTTAAGCGCGTCAGTCTACCTTCTACAGTCTACTGAATCGGAGTGGTGCCGTCAGTGACCCCAGTATGGCAGTTACAGTTCTAGCCGAATTATTTCGTGAATTTTTTTTCTTGTGATTTTTGTACTTCAAATCATCAAATAAGGTGAGTACATTGTATTATGGAAGTGTGAATTTCTTTTCCGAGAAGTAATATCAATTTTCATCATGTTAGATGCCTTATAATTTCCGCATTCGGACAATTCTCCAAGACCTGCAGAATGAGGCACAAGAAATTTTTTCTGAAGACGATATTTCTCACGATAGTGATGAAAATGGAAGTGATGAAAGTTCTGAACACAGTTATGAATCTAAAAGTGCAACTGAATCGGATAATGACGTAGAAAATGCTAAACAAAAAAAGTTTAGAACAGCGTCTTTTGCAATCTCGGGCCCGTGGTCGACCTACTACAATTCTCAAAGGAAAAAATGGCTTTAAGTGGAACACAAAGGCTCCTGAGCGTCAGTCGGATTAGTATTATAATGTACAGTATGGGAGAGAAAGAGAGAAAAAGAGAGAGATGGATGGTGAAAGGGGGGAAGAGGTAGTGAAAATGAAAATGATGCTCAAACTTTGGATACAACCGAAGAATTTTGGGAGATTCTTTTCAACGAAGAAATGATCAATATCATTGTTGAATCTACAAACATCAAGATCGAAGAAGTTTGTCTGTCTCTGGTAGCCGAAGATAAAGCCGAAACTTATCAACATGTGACTGACGCCGAAGAGATTAGAGCGTACATTGGCTTTTTATATTGCCAAGGACTTTGGAAATTATCTAATGTTGATAATAATAGAATATGGGACAAGAAAAATAGTATCTTTTTGTACAGATGCGTTTTTTCGAGGCAAAGGTTCACATTCTTAGCGTCATGTTTGCGCTTCGACGACAAGCAGTCAAGAAATGCTAACGATCGATTTGCACCAGTTCGTAGTCTTTGGGAAATTTTTATTGGAAATTGTCAACGATATTATACGCCAAGCAGCAAGTGTACAATCGACGAGCAGTTATTGGGTTTTCGAGGAAGATGTGTATTCCGCATGTACATGAAAGATAAGCCCGATAAATACGGATTGAAAATCGTTACGCTGAATGATGCAGAAACTTCGTATTTGTTGAATATGCAATTATATTTCTGACTAAATTTCGTGACTCTAATATTTATTTTAATATGTATAATTTAATTTTAGATAAGTGGAGTACCATATTTAGGCAAAGGTTCCGTTTCATTAATTGAAAAGGAAAAGTTACATGAATACGCTTTTCGCGTTGTTACTACTCCTATTCATGGAACCCATCGTACAGTTACATGCGATAATTGGTTCATGTCTGTACCATTAGTGCAACGCATGCTACCTGCACCCTATAATATGACACTTACAGGAACGTTAAAGAAAAATAAAAGAGAAATTCCAGGTGAAATGAAAGTTGCTTCAAAGGTACCACCGGCTTCTAAGTTTTGTCATAGTAAGAATCTGACGCTTGTCTCTTTCACTCCGAAAAAACATAAAATTGTGCTTCTTCTTTCGTCATATATGCATTCAACAGAATTAACAGAAAGCAAGCCCAATATCATTCACCATCACAACGAAACAAAAGGAGGAATTGATTGCTTTGACCAGCTGTGTCATTCATATACGGTCTCGCGAAGGACAAATAGGTGGGCAGTGCGGACATTCTATGGCATACTCGATCAAGCTGTGGTAAATGCGAGAATTCTGCTCTAATATAAACTTGTAGCTGCTAATAGTAACGAGAAGATTACGGCAATTTCATGTCTTGAAAACCTTTCGTTATACCTTATCAAGCCCTATCTGAGAAAACGCTACGAGGTGACTACTTTACGTCGAGATTTGAAAATTGGCATTGCTGGTATCTTGGGCATGGATAACATAAATATTCAAGACTCCTACGAACGGATGAAGTTACCGAAGAGAATGAGATGTGCTGAATGTTCTCGGAAGAGTGACAAAAAAACTAACGAGGGATGCTCAAGTTGCGAACGGCCAATTTGCGAAGAACATCGTTTGCTGTTCTGTAAAACGTGTGTAGGATGCTAATTATCCAATTGTTTTTAAAATAACATCCAATAAAGTATGTTTTTTAATGAAGTTAACTATTTCCATTCATTTATTAAACTAT
>UELU01142991.1:0-24254 GCA_900490025.1 Megastigmus dorsalis | reverse complement strand
CTTATATTCATTTTTACAATACATATATGTATCATATGTAAAATATATACATATATTAAAATTTGCCTTTTTTATAAAATTTGTAATGACATACAAATTTTAAAATTTATTTAATAAAATATCATAGCAACTTTCTTCGATTTTTTTTATAATGTTATATGTATATAAATTATATATATAAAAATTTTTTATTTAAGTATTGTATTGTGGTCATAAGAGTTGACATAATTTACAATAATGTTAATGAAACAATCTTGTGTATCAAAAATCGTAAATGTAAAAATATTTTTGTAACATACAGTTTAATACTGCACGTCGAAATTGTTTTATGAAAATATATAAATATTATTTTTTAAAACAAATATATTATAAAAAGAAAATCCTAATCCCATAGACTAACACATTCCGAGCTAGTGCAATTTTATAGTATTAATAATATTACATAAAATGTTTACGTATATAAATATTAATAATGTAGCATGTTAAATGTGTAGAAAAGTGATAAATTTTATGGCATCGAAATATGTAAATCGCGAGCGAAGCGAGCGTTCTTTGCTAGTACGTATTTAATATAAGTGACATTCATTAATGGTTGTGTAAATACACCGATCATTTAATACCAGGCATCTTTTCTCTCAGTGCATATATAATATTTGTCTTTCGGTGGCACATGCGCAATTGAAAAAATGAGAAGAAAAATACTATAGAGTGCATGAGAAGAACAGCACATACTGTAGAGTGCGTGAGAAAACCGATAACTTTCTTAGTGATGAAATGGGGCTAAAAAAAGATTGAACGTCTTTTTCTTTGCACTCAATGGATAAATTTTCCTGATTCTTTTAGTAAATAATTGAATTTTACGATATCTTTCATGTGATGTGCACATCTTTTAGGTATAGCCGTTCAATTGAAAGATATGAAGTACGTGATTTTGTAAATGGCAAATTAGAAGTATATAGTCACACGGTTGCGAGCCCAGCAGACGATATACTTGTGTGTGGCACACGGCTGCGCTCTGAGATTTTAAACAGAGATGCCATCAGGTCCAGTCGCGTGAGAAGCCGACCGATTTATAGCACGTAGAATACCCAGCTGTTATACTGGAGTAAAGGACAATAGAGTGCGAATCGCTGAGGGTGGTGCCTCGCGAGTAGCCGAGAGTAGTCGCTCAAAGGACTCAGACGAGAGCAAGGCCAGATAGGCAGTGACGATTAAAGTCATCAATTTAAATCATTTAGGGTATTTCCAAGGTTATTGGCGACAATGATATTTTTCGCGGTGTTGAGCTTATTCGAGACGTCGCTGCGGAGCACCTTGAAGCGCATGTCGTGGTGTTTCATCAGATTCCGGATGTCGTTTGAGACCCAAGGTTTATGAGTAGACGAGTAGACAGTTTATGACACTTGAGAGATTATCTGTGTGAGTGTTTATGTTCGAGCTAGACACGGGTACATCGGAATTTAAGGGGATAGGACTATTTGGGATATTTTGTAGATTTATATTTATCGAATCTGCCGCGAAGACGTTTTTAAAGTGCGTGCTGAGAGAGTCTAAAAGGTTGCCAGTGTGAATACGCTTTAGTGAGCGCGTGAAAATGAATTTACACGAGTGAGATGGGGAGAAAAATTTGACACATATACTTGTAATGTCATAACCCACGATAAAATGTGTCATTGATTTTTTATAAGACAGCACAGAGTCAGAGGCAGAGACAGAGAGAGACAGAGACAGAAAGGAAGAAAGAGAGAAACAGTGAGAGACATAGTGAGAAGAAGAGAGGGACATAAACAGATATAAATATATACAGGATGTTAACGAACAGATTATCACTTTCGATGGGATCGGGTATAGCGAAAAATTCTAAGCAAAAAAATCATTAAGAAACTTTTCGATCCGACCAGTAATTACTGAGTAGTAATCGATTGAATATCAGTCGATCGCACAAATCAGAGTAGAGCTATAGCAATCGATTATTACTCAGTAATTACTGATCGGATCGAAAAGTTTCTTAATGATTTTTTTGCTTAGAATTTTCGACTCTACTCGATTCCATCGAAAGTGATAATATGTTCGTTAACGCCCTTTATAGAGAGAGGGATGGATAGATAGATAGATATTCGCTTATTTGTATATAAATAGAAAAATTATTGTTAATCAGTATACATATGGCTTTACAGTATATAAAAGACAGTCTTCATTTTTCGCCACTCCATACAAATATTGCACTTTGTTATGATCTATGATATCACAGCATATGTTAAAAATTTTAATACATAAAATCGGTCTTACACAAAAATCAGTCAATACAAAAATCTATCTTAAAAATATTTAACAGGTAATATCACAGAGTGTCTTATCTTAAAAAACAAACAAACTAGGTAAATCGAGCGGTCAATATCTATCAGTCAATTGTATTCTAAAATGTAACATTCACTCATTGCACACATGCACCCATTCACACTAATAAATACACTCACACAATTAAAAACGATGTATAGGGGACAAAACAAAGTAAATTAACATAAAGAAAATATATCCGTTTATCCCATGTGCAAGTGTAAGTCTTAATATACATACATAGCGCACTGAGGCCACAGGCCCTGTCTTTGGATGCCTAGAGAGCGAGCTCGAGGAGGTGTTTAAGGATCGCTGTCTTAAATCCGCGCAAAGATGTCAGGTTGCGCAGATTTAGTGGGAGAGAGTTCCAATAGCGTGCACATGGGACCTGGACAGATCTCATACCAGCTTCTGTGCGCACTCTTGGCACCGAGAGTTCTTGTGCATCACCCCTGCTAGTGCACCTGGACTGGTGTTTACTGAAAAATGCCGCTAAATAACTTGGTTCAATGAGTCGAAGGATTTTATACATAAGGATGGCGGCAAAATACATCCTTCGACTGTCAACACGCAGCCAGCCCAACTGATTTTTGTAGGGGGTGATATGCTCATCCCTCCTAATACCATATATAAATCGCCACATGTGTTGTTCAGCCTCTGTAGTCGTATTTTTTGCTCGTCAAGACACACTACAGCGCAGTAGTCAAGATGAGGTAAGACTAGAGCTTCAACCAGTCTTCTGCGCTAAGCCTCGGTGGTACATGCCCTTATAAACCGCAGGCTATAACGGGCTTTATTTACTTTTTTAGTTACACTATCGGCCTGCGGTTTCCACGCTAATTTACTAGAATATTATAGTTTGATAGAAAATTTTATTACCTTTCTGCCTTGCTTGCGAGTAGGTCTATAAAGGGCAGCTGGTTCACCTTAAAAGGGCAATGCTTTCTCGGTTAGCATCGAGAGACTTTCATAAAATTAATTTATAATTAATAATTCTCTTCACCACCGCGCAATCGGCCGTGAAGGCGTTATTTTTCCTTTTCTCTCTTCTTAAGGTTCGCCAGGAAAGCGCACTGCCTTCGAGGCTTGCTTAAATGCAGTACCCTTACGAGCACAGCGGGTTGATCTTGGAAAGCGCAAAACTCTCTATATTAGGAGCGAGAAATCTTGCTCTTATAAATCTTTCGGGTTCGCTATCGTTTGCAATAAACAGATAGCTAGTAGTGAAAACCTTTAAAGGTAGAAGGGGAGTGAAATGAGAAGTGATTTGTATTAAATAGAGAGGTTTATTCAGCGGAGAGAGCGGTTACAACAGTGCTTCCTTTGATCGAATTCGGCCGTGTTTATATACTCTTAATCGGCTTATCTGGCAACTTCCTTTTTCTTCTTGATTCCTCGTTGGTGTAGGACGCTTTCGCAAATGTTATTTTTATTCGCATGAAACTCTCTCGCTGCTTACTGATGTGGATGCTTGAGTGTGTTTGATACGTATATCTGATGCCCGGATTCTGCCTCTCTCGCTCGTATAGTGTTTCGATTATAACATATGTTCGCTTTTGATTTTATTTTAATTCTGCGACTTATTAATTCTAAATTATAATTCAGCCTGTTATAAGAGAGTAATTACGAAGAAGTAGTGAAGCAAGAGGCTTCAGAAAGGCGAAGCTAGGAAAATCAAGTATGCGTGTATGAATGAGAGTGTGAAACGGAAAAAAAGAAGCGAGCGAAGAAGAGCGAAGAAGATGAGGCCTTATCGGCACAGAGGCCGACAACAAGCACGCAGAGGCAGGTATCCTGAGGCGTGAAGCCGAGTAGGTCGGAGGACAGCGGCGTAGGAACGCACCAGCGTCGAGTAAGTCACGACGAGACGAGGGGGACGCGGCTTGGTCCACCGTGAAGAGAGCTCCTTTTTGAAAGGCCCGCCACAACCGTCATACCTCCTCGCTCGCGACGCCTATAGTCGCGAAGCATCTGCTTGTCGTATCGGCCCGCGCATTGACCGTCACTAACAGCGAGCGGCGTCAGCGGTAGCGCCGAAATTCGAAGAGCACTCACTCTCCCGCTTCGTCTCGCCGAGAACGCCGGTCCGAGAAATCAAAGAAATAATTTTGAAATTGTAACGAGGAGCCGAGATTGCTTTCACAGTACGCGAGATCGTTTTATTTTTAATATTGAGATTCTATTCCGAGACGTGTGTGTGTTTGTAGACCTGGTGGAGCCTTGCCGCCGACATCGAGAGTTGGAGATTCATCTACTAGGAGTTCGTCGCGAATCGCCCTTAAGACATTCGTAGCCGGGTTTACGATCGCGCGTCGCCATACGTTTTTAATAACTTTTGTATAAGATCTGTGTAGGCTAGAGTTAGATTAAATTATTTCATTGTCCCGCAAACCCTTGCCACGTTTTGCTTATTTCTGGCTTGCACACTACTCATTCCCATCATTAGCTTCCCGGTCGCCGAGGAGCCGACCATCATCGAGACCTTTAATAAAGGTAGGAGCTTTCCATTGTTAATTGGGAGTGAGGAACGGACGACGGGTTCGCAGGTAACAACGGGAAATATTATTATAAGAGAAGCAAGCCACGGGGCTAAGAAAACGCTACCTTACAAATGGCTAAAATGGCACAACGGTTTTCGTAATTTATTATTAGCTTCTTCCCCAAACGCGGCCAAGATATTTTTATCTTTGGTGGTTTTCAATAGATTTTTCTTATATTTTTCTGGAATAAAAGCAGTTTCCTGAGAAATGCTGAGTTTTCTTTTTTCGGACGGGCCTGAAATTCTTCTCTGGCGATCACGGATGCTTCATACTCTTTACCCAGTATTTCAATGTCTCGAAACGATTTAACTTCTCGTTTATTTATTTTGTCTCGATAATCTGGGTGCAAATTATTATACGTCATCTGCACTTGATCGGCCACTGTCGGCTGTGGATGTAAGTATCGCAGAATTAGGCGATAGTTTATAATGAAGTCCGTGATTGGTTCATCAGGTCCTTGTTTTCTCGAACAAGCTTCTGCTTGGATTCTCACTTAAAAGATTGGATCTCCATAGTGTTCTCTAAAATCTTGAATAAAGTCTTGCCATGAGCGCCAATTTATTCTTTCCAGTCTCGCCCATTTCGCCGCCATATCTCCTAATAGATTTGGTAAGGCTTCTAACAGATCTTTATCTGTTATTTCTGTGCCGCTTCTCGATTCATTAATTCTACACAGACATTCTTCTGTGCTTGAGTCTAATCCACCTTTAAATTATATTTTCCAGTCTTTTATTAATTTTCGTGGATTAAATTTATAGGCTGTCACTACTGTAGTGTTGAGTGGATCGAATGATCAAGTCAGCCTGGGCTCTTGACTGGACGTTGTGGCTTGAGGTATCGTTCTTCCTTGATTCTCGTAGTCACTATTTATTCTTGGTACCCTCTCCCTGGTCGGCAATCCATTTAGAGAATATGGTGGAAAATATGTCGTATTTGTCCGATTTTCTTGTGATTGGCTAATATTCTGCGCTGAATGAACAGTAGTCCTGGTTTCTGTATTTAGTCTCGGATTGGTGTAGATATTTTCGCCTAACGTCTCGGTGGTCGTTTGATTCGCATTTCTGTTCCGGTCGGCTTCGCGTGAGTTTAAATCATACGTAAGATTATTTAAATGACATTCAAAATCCGAGCGCGCGTGTGTCATTTGATTTACCGTTACCGTTGAAAAAAGACGAAATTTACTCGCGGTCCTGCAGAGATTGTATCGCAATATCTATCTATCTTGACGGATAATAAACTACGTCTTGTCGGCCAATCACTTAAAAATGGATTTGTACTATTTAATGCTACGTCTCGCGCTCCTACGAGTCGAGGTTCTGTTTGGCGATCGTCTGCTGCGAGTATAGCCGCTATCGTAATATTGCCCTCCACGTTTAAGGAGTGTTTCGCCAATTGTTTTAACAGATCTGCTACTGATAGATTTTCCGCCCATATTTGTATCGCCGATTGCGACTGAAATTCTGGGGTTGCATTTAAAAAATCTGGGATCTCAGGATTCATTGCGACTCAAAAAAATTTTTTCTTAACTAAATTGAAACGAATTTCTAATTCCAAATTAAGTGTGTTAAAGTTAATTGTATAAATTAAATTTCTTTTCGAATTTTTATTTCAGTGTTACGATTTTATATATCAGTTTTAGTGAAGACAGAAGAAAAAAAAATTTTTAAGTGAAGTGAAACAAAAATTTAATTTAATTGAATCGAGAAAAAAAAATTTTTAATTTAAGTGAAAAGAGAAAAAAAAATTTTAAAATCATATGGCTCTGTGTTATTTTCTTTTCAATTCGAGAATTTACATACAAACACGAAAAATAAATTCCTTAGATTTTACAGTATCGAAAAAAAAATTTTAGTTACGCAACAAACTGTTTCAATAATAACTAATTCAAATTCCAATTTAATTTGTCGCAAAGTAATCCTGCTGATTTCCTAATGATAGAAACACAAAATTTTTCTCTTTTTCAATCTGATTTTTAACCCCTAAAATTCTAATCGACCTTTATTCCAGTTTTCGGACGCCTCCATTGCAATTAGAATCGCGTATAAGATTCTGATTGCCGGCGTACTGTATGTGGCGTAGTACTTTATATACTCTCTCTTTTACTCTCGCTGAGTGTATCGTTTGTCTCGTTAACCGTGCCGGTGTTGACTGTATTTTGCCTAGTTTTTGCAACGTTAAGACCTACTGTACAATTTCGCGACTCTTGATATTATTATTTCCGAAATAATATTTCATGCTACACTGTCTCTCATTACGATACTTAAACCGGAGCAAAATAGCACTTTAGAACGTTCAAACACGGCGCAGCGATCGCGAAACGTAAACAATAATATTGCTTGCTCGTGAACGTGAGGTAAGTGTCGAGCGCTCCGAGGTACCGAATCGAAATTCCACACTATGTATGGGCTACATGGTTCGTTTACTTATGAGACTTTAATATTTTAATATTGAGACTATTCCGCACTGTCTCGTTTATCACGAATTAATTTACCGCGTTAAGGCGCTATTTGTAAGGTCAGTATCGTTAACGTCAGCTCCGATACTGGCTTACCCCGACTTTGCAATACCCTTCACTCTGCAATGCGACGCGAGTTCATTTGGTCTCGGAGCGATTCTGACGCAGGTTCAGAATAGCAAAGTGCGAGTAATCGCGTAGGCGAGACGCACGCTGAACAGCGCGGAAACAAACTACACAGTCACCGAAAAGGGATGCCTAGCAGTCGTGTGAGTGATACAAAACTACAGAGAATATTTAGAAGGGTATCACTTCACCATGATAACAGACCATCATAGCTTGAAATGGATGTATCGCCAACACAACCCAGTCGGCCGAGTCGCACTTTGGGCCATGGAAGTATCGCAGTAAGATTTTGAAATAGTCCACCGAAAAGGTGCACTACACCACGTATCCGACGCGCTCTCCCGAATGTTCGAGACTGAAGTAGAAACGGTAACTGTAATGAGCGAGACAACAGACACCTGGTACAGAAAGAAAGCTGAAGCTCTAGAAACACACCCAAATGTGTATAAAGATTGGAGAGTTCACGACGGACAAATATATTTTCACAGCGAAGACCCGGTTTTAGAGTCACTAGAAATGGGCGATTTGGACGCATGGAAGCTAGTGCTGCCTTCAGCCTATAGGGAAAGGGCGCTCCAAGAATGCCACAACCACCTGCAAGCAGGACACCTCGGCATTCATAAAACGTATCGCAGACTGGCCAAAGATTACACAGGCCGACAAAATTTGACAAAATTCAAAAGCCAGAAAACAGACCAAACATTTCCGAAGGATTTTGATGCGCTGAATCCGAATCCGAGCTCATAATTGCTCCTGTACGTCAGGTTTTCAAGATATCCTAACCTAAAAGTGCAAAAACGCGTTTTTTAGCTGTTTTTGAGGTTATGTAACGGAACAAGAAAAATGTCTACCACAAAAGCTAATATGGAGTTTGAAAGTACTAATCTTCCCCTTTCAAACCTACTTGGATTTATTAGGATATCTTTATTTTTCACTAAAATATTGTAATTTGAAATTTTTTATTTTAGCGTTTTAACCCATTAACGCTGAGGTGTTCAGATTTATACAACAATATTTTTTCTTCAAAATATTATCTCAGGGGTTTTCGAGGATGCCCTTTCTATTACCGATGTCAGTTTTTTGTTATAACCCCTAGAAGATCTAATATGGCGGCCGTCAACAAGACTTTCATAAACAACATTATACTGACCAACTGTCCACTCTAATCTGTCTGGCCATTTCTCCGTTATCCAATATAAATTACAATATTTTGGTGAAAAATAAAGATATCCTAATAAATCCAAGTAGGTTTGAAAGGGGAAGATTAGTACTTTCAAATTCCATATTAGCTTTTGTGGTAGACATTTTTCGTGTTCGGTTACATAACCTCAAAAACAGCTAAAAAACGCGTTTTTTGCACTTTTAGGTTAGGATATCTTGAAAACCTGACGTGCAAGAGCAATTTTGAGCTCGGATTCGGATTCAGCGCATCAAAATCCTTCGGAAATGTTAGGTCTGGTCTCTGGCTTTAAAATTTGTCGGTCTGTGTTATTATTGGCCAGGCATGTGGAAAGATATGTTAAAGAATGCGAGCTGTGCCAGCAAGTAAAATCGGACAAGCAAAACTAGCAGGTTTAATGAATGTTCGAGCAGTGGAAGGTGGTGGTCCACAGTAGCCATGGATGTAATAGGCCACCTCCCCAAAAGCAAAACAGGAGCAGTATTCGCGTCTTCCAAGATCTATATCAAATGGGTGGAAATTATGCCATTACCTAAAGCGACAGAAAAAACCGTTATAAAAGCGTTCTTAGATTTAATAGTATATAGGTTCGGTACGCCCAAGGAAATTCTAACGGACGATGGTGTAACGTCGTGCGCGCTTTCAGGAAAAATTTTGAAACTCGCTACATGATAACTTACCACGCGCATTTTTTCTTTTTCCTTTTTAGGTCCACCCATGGTAAAACAGAACACTTCATTTCCCTAGATCGTATCTAGTTATACCCGAACTTGAGTATGCGTTCAAGTTTATGATACAACATTAGTACGGCCTCAAGTTAGATATCAATAGTACATACCTCAATAGGGGCAATAAATTATTGATATATGAGAAAGATAGGTAGGAAAGCAAACGAACATTAGTAAGAGGGTTTCCCCGAGTAGTTCCCCGCATTTATCCCATGGATCAATATACAACGTTCGAAGCTTAGATATATGCGACGAGCATTCCTCATCTGCCGCAACCCGTCACACGCCAGCGTACTCGCGCAGTATACTCGCAGGCACCCGCGCCCCACTCCGGGGCAACCAGCGCACGCAGCGGCGATAAGCGCGCCCCCGTATGGCCAAACGCGGGTATATAAGGGCGAGCACGCGGCTCGGCAGCCAGTCGGTTCGGCGCTCCAACCCAAGCGACTACTCTCTACTTTGGTGCTCCAAGTATTGATCAGCCTCTTGGGAACGGTGTGACGAGCCAAACCTCCTCATTCCTTGATGCTCCGGGGATGACGAGTTCCTGCCCCTCGGTTTGACTATTGGCGCTCCGTAGTCAAGACGAAGGGTCTTGACCCGACCGCGACGCGTTACGCGCCCCCGCGACACCGCCGAAGAAGGCTGAAGCGAGAGAGCCTTTTACAACGATTATTAATGTTTATCTCAGTTTATCTGTACTTTGTACGTTTTTACACGAAGCAATTGCAGTAATGTAAATTAAACCTTCAAAGGCATAATGTTAATTCAATGTTAAATAATAACTTAACAAGTAATAAATGACTACTAAATAAAATAAAAGTATATTAAATTTTAGTGTTACACGAATAGTTCAGTGTTTGATTAGCAACAATTGTCATATGTAAGAGTGAAAACAAGAAACTATATATGTTCATTTTTCTTTATTTATATACTGTTTTATTCATTATACAAAACTACACGGATACTTTTTCATTAAGTTTCACACAGAATATGCATATTTAAATTAATAATAATTATCAATATATCGGTTATTTAAAAGGTTCTTATTTTCACTCGGTAACTACCTGAAAATTTCAAACTCAAAACAGCGTCATAAGCTGTCTAGCGTAGGGAGCTATGAGAGCGACGAGGAAAGCAGTACTACTCCCACCCTAGCGCCAAGGGATTTTCCAGACAGTACAGGCCCAATAGGTATAAATACAGCTGGAAAACTGTGCAGGACAACCATTCTCAAACTCAGCATTCTACAGAGCAGTCGATTTTAGTCCCTGCAAGCTTCAACCTCACCACACATAATACAACGCAGCATCATAGAACGTCACGAACACCAACGAAAGAGAATTAACTTAAGTTTACTATTTAACCATATCACAACGAGCAACAAATAAACCAAGAGTGAGTTTTTAATCAAAGTTTTACATACTTCTTTCCCCTATAACTATATACAATATTCATTTAATTTTAGAGTAAAGACTGTGTATTCTAAGCACAGTCCTCTAAAAATATTTATATACAATATTCATTAAATTTTAGAGTAAAGACTGTGTATTCTAAGCACAGTCCTCTAAAAATATGTATATACAATATTCATTTAATTTCAGAGTAAAGACTGTGTATTCTAAGCACAGTCCTCTAAAAATATTATATAATCATATTAAAAAAAGAGTTAAGACTGTGTATTGTAAGCACAGTCCTCTGAAAATATTCATATAAAATATTCATTTTTATTATAGAGTAAAGACTGTGAATTGTAAGCACGGGCCTCAACAGTAAAACTAATTGTAGTTGGTACTAACCAATTTCATTTCAGAGATTAGGGAAAGGCCAAACCTGAAAAGGGAGAGTTTAATTAGAGAATTGATTAGTGTTAGTTTATTTAATAAGAAGTCTGGAGTGGTATTTGCCTACATAGCTTCTCAACCAGAAAAATCCCGAGTTATAGCGTTTTCGGACGCTGGCTCAAAAATCACACAACGAATGCGGCTAATCCTTTAGTTAGGGTTGGTGCGGCATACAGTATACACCTAGTGAATGTTTTAGGACGTCACATAGGAGTGTATTTTGAATAGAGGCCCCGGAGGGATGTTTTATGTTGTGGGGTTGAGAAGAATTAGATTTGTAGATGCTATTTTGGACAAATAAAAAGCAAAAAATTTTTTTTTATTTCTTATTTTTCTCTAAAATATTTATTTATTTATTTATTTATTTATTTATTAACCAAATAATACTTTCTTTTTATTAAAAAACTCAAATAATGTTCCCGTGAATAACAATACAAGACAAAAACGAAAGAAGCCCGGCAAGAAAAATAGAAAATTAATCGCCGAGCATAAGAGGGCTTATGCAGCAGCCGGTTTGGAGTTTAGGGTAGCGCACGCCGCATACCTAGCAGAAAACAGGGTGCAAAAAGGAGCCATAACCCATAACCAAATATTACAACAGCAGCAGCAGCAAACACCAGACATTCAGCAGGCACAGGTGCATGTAGTCCAAGCACAGATACACGCCGCATTTTCGGGCGCAAGAAGCCATCTAGTAGAGGAATCCACTCAGCGAAGAGCACAATTATCACAAGCGCAAGCACCATTATTACAAGCGCAAGTACTTGATGAAATCCAAGTCGAGGTACCTACAACACAGGTACCCGTAAATCAGGTGCCCATATCTCTACCATCCCAGGTAGACCCACTGCATGAGCGCGTAGAAGACACTGAGATTGGAGTGGCGGCAGCAGGTTTGGACTGCAGCGAAGAACGCACCGCGGTTTTTAATCAAACATTCCAACAAGGAATATAAGTAATAGATTTGCAAGTGCCGGTAATCCGGGCGCAGATATCCGAAGTGGTAGGGCAGTCGCAAACACAGATAATACGGGTACAACCGCGTACAGAGCAATCTCGGCCAAAGCTGCAACTACCTGCACGTAGAGAAGGCACAATAACAAAACCAGTAGCAGCAGTATTACCTGCCCGAAGGGAGCGGCCCGTGGAACCACAAAGGGCACGACCTGCAAGACGGCAAAGGGAACGGCTCCCAGGGCAACCGCCGATCGAGGTAATCGACCTTGATTAAGCCCGAAATTAGGGACCAGAATTTAAAATAAAAGTTTTTCTGATTGAAACGCGCAGATCCTCAAATAAATAAATTTAAAATTACGCATATTTGTTTTCCTTTATATATATGATATATATATATTATATGTTGTAGACCCTTTTTTTATTTACCTTTTTCCTTTTTTTATTATTATTCCGACAGGCTCAAGTAGAGCAGCGAAGTATCGGGATAATAGACCTAACCGTCGAAGTGGCACCCGACATAAGGCCCGTGGTGAATAAAACGGATAAAACCGCAGCACGTAGGATAGCGCGACGTAAAAACCGGGAAGCTACCGCGGCGGAAAATACACCTGATATAAACCAGGTGGGATGCGTATCAATTAGACCGCACGCAGGAATCAATAATCAACGACCAACCACTAGCACGGGAGCCAACAGACATACTGGCCGTACACACTGTACCGAAACGAATAGGCGCAGCGAGATAGGCAATATACAAGAAAGTAACAATCAAACATCGGTCACACGAACAGGAGCGATTCTGACGCTCAATTTAGAACTTCAAGAACCGAGAGTAGTATCTAACATACCACTGGAAGGTGAAGCCAAATTTGACTTGTCAAGATTCAAAAGGCAAAATAGTGCAACAGACACAGTCGATGATATTTTAAAAGACGCCATAGCCATTGAGAAGAAATTAGCAGCTCTGAAGGCTCTACGTAAGGTTCACCACACTAATGTGGAAGTTAAATTGCAGTAGAAAAAGGTTTATACTTGTCAGTTATGTCGCGAAGAGAGACATGAGGCTGGTGCCTGCAAGGATTTCGTAAATTGTAGTTACTGCGAAAGGCCAGGGAACAAGGCAGATAATTGCTGGCACCGTGGCAAAGATCTTGCCAAAACAATGAATCATTGTCAGATCTGCAACAGGGAAGGCCATGCCGCTTCACAATGCAGACGCAATTTCAATTGCCAGATCTGCGAAAAGCCAGGGCTTTCAGCAAGGCAATGTTTCCAGAATATTAATAAGGGCCAGATCCAACCATTTACCAGTGTGATTTGTCAGATTTGTAATAAGCCGGGTCATAATGCGACCACCTGTTACATTTTGAACAGATAGCGCCAGGAAAACTCAGATCCATTACAAGCACGAAGTAATTTAACGTGCCAGATATGCGAAAAGATTGGGCACACAGCCGCTACGTACTTTAGACGTTCAGGAACCGAGAAAACTTGTGAATTTTGTGGATTTAAAGGTCATACGGTAGACGTATGCAGGAAAAAGCAGGATGCTATAAGGCAAGGGGCGGGCGATGCAAACAAACAACTTGTTAGACGAGTTAATACCGTTAAATTAAATTTACCAAATAAATTAATACCCTTTATTGAATTCAGAAATCCGAATTTAGACGTTAAGATCTTATGCTAGATACAGGATCTGAAGTAAGTATCATAAGAATAGGTTTTCTAAGTAGTCTAGAATATTTCAACGAATCATTAAAAACTACGATTAAAGGAATTTCTGCAGATCCAATAAAGTCGTTGGGATTGACAAAAATTAAACTATTTGGAAAAATTATCGAGTTCGTAGTTGTACCAAATAATTTTCAGATTCCTTTTAGAGGAATTTTAGGGTCCAATTTTTTTAAGAGTGCCGAAGCAAAGATAGACTTTAAGCAGAAAAAACTGATCATCGGTAATGAAAATATGACTTTTAAGCAAATATTTAACCCAATTTTCGAATCCGAGTCGCATAGAATTACCAATATTGAAGGTAACGAAAGTGAAAAATGTATACCTTTCGTCAATATAGTAAATCCTCCGTCAGGTAGCGCGGGTAAATTCATAATCGATACCGGATCTAAAGCTAATTTGATTAAGTCTCATTTACTACCGATAGAATGTGAAATTGATAAATCAAACCCAGCCTGGTTAAAAGGCATAGGCAATGGTTTAATAGAAACTGCGGGTACTGTTGAAATTACATTGTGTGGAGTGCCAACCGTTTTTCAGACAGTGCCAAACGATTTTCAAATACCTTGCGAGGGAGTTTTGGGATCGACATTTTTTACAGAGTCGGAAGCTATTATCGATTTTGAAGACAAGATTTTAAAATTCAAGGATAAATATGCAGTATTAAAGTTTAACGATCTTAGTTCAAAACATAACAGCATAGAAGATTTAAAAACTTGCGAGAATAATACCGAGATAGACATCACTAGTAACTTTTCTATTGCAAATTCAGATACGGAGGAGGATGCAAGTTTCAGAGATAGACGTCTACTGAAACTCGATAAATACTATAATGACTACGACATAGCAATTACCAGCAACGATGAAACCGACGTAGGAAATATTTTCTCCAATCATTATTATCAGGTAGCACAAATAGAAATTTTTTCAGATTTGAATATTTGCAAAGATGACATTCTAGTTAACAACTATAGCCCAATAACCTCAAGTAAATATGCGTTCAACGTGAATGTACAAGACAGGGATCTTAAACCGTTCCTTAATCTTTAACATTTAGACAGCGTTTATAAAAAACACGTGGAAAAGCTAGTTGACGCAAATAATAGTACATTACACATCTAGGGAGGAAATCATCTCGCCTTCGGCTCGGGTGACAATTTCCATGCGATCTGAGACCATTCTTGTTTACTTCCCGTGGTGTGTATACTATTTTTTTGCCTAGCGAGGCCGAAATTACCACTGTCTCAAACCCAACCCAACCCGCCCCGGGCGGGAAAGTGGTACTTTCGGCCTGCTAGGCAAAAAAAGATATTTTACACCTAAAGGGAGATAAATTGAGTTGCACAAATGTTGTAATGCATAGAATTCAAACTACAGACGATTATCCTGTAAATTCTAAACAATACAAATACCCTTTTTCACTTAGGGAAGAAGTAGACAGACAAATCAAGGAACTTTTAGATGCTGGAATTGTAAAGCATTCCGTATCAGGATATAATACACCAGTTTGGATTGTCCCCAAGAAAACGGTCTCAAATGGAAAACCCCAATGGCGGATGGTTTTGGATTTCAGGCAGCTGAATCAAAAAACTGTGAGCGATGCTTATCTAATACCTAATATTTCCGAAATTTTCGACCAGGTAGGAGGCTATAATTATTACACAGTTCTAGATTTAGCATCAGGATTTCATCAAATCCATATGGATCTACGAGACGCTCACAAGACAGCGTTTAGTACACCATATGGACATTATGAATTCGGTAGAATGCCATTTGGACTCAAAACAGCAGCCAATTCCTTCCAAAGATTAATGGACGGAGTATTGAATAACTTACAAGGTAGAGATGGCATATTCGTTTATATCGATGATCTAATAATATGTAGCAACTCATTGGAAGAACATGAAAAAAAATTTAACACTGTGATGGCGAGATTGAGGAAAGCCAATCTCAAAATACAATTGAGTAAGTGTGAGTTTTTGAAACGTAAAGTCAGTTACCTAGGACATGTATTGAGTAAGGAAGGACTTAGTCCGAACCCAAAGAAGGTCGAAGTGGTCAAGGAATTCCCTAAATTAAAGAACAGAAAAAACTTCCGACAGTTTCTTGGGCTAGCCGGATATTACCGGAGGTTTATTCCGAACTTTGCTCAAATAACCCAACCTGAACCCTTAACGAAGTTATTACAAAAGGATATTGAGTTTTATTGGGACGATAAACTTGAGATAGCTTTTAATGACCTCAAAGAGAGTTTGTGTAATCCACCCTTATTGCAGTGTCCAGATTTCTCTAAGCCTTTGAATATAACAACAGATGCATCGGGATATGCTTTAGGCGGCGTATTATCCCAAGGAGAAATAGGAAAAGACAGACCAATAGCCTATACGTCACGCGTGTTAAGAGGCCCAGAATTATCATACGAAGTTTACGAAAAAGAAGCTTTAGCAGTAGTACACAGCGTAAAAATTTTTAGATCGTACATTTACGGGAAAAAGATATTTATAGTGACGGACCACCAGCCACTAGTTTGGTTCAAAACCACACACCTAAACACCAGAGTGCAGAAATGGAGATTCAAATTATCGGAATTTGATTACACCGTGATATACAAACCAGGGCGATTGAATGTAAACGCAGACGCGCTTTCACGCAATCCGGTTAAATCAAAACAAATTAATGTTGTAACACGCAAGCAAAAACAACTAGAGAACGCAAACCTTGACCAGAATAAAATTTTAGCTGAAGAAAACTCACGACCTACTTTATGTAAAGATGTAGGGAAAAAGAATAGGCGAAATAAACCCCCGGTTAATTACGCTGAGAGCAGTGCAGACGACGGTGATGTAAAAGCCGAAATACACAGACCGATAGCAAAAAAGGGGAAACCGAAGAAAAAAATAAAGCTTAATAAGTCTAAAAAAAACAAGCAAGTCCAAGAAAAACCAGCAATGATGATAGTGATCTCGCAATTTCATCAGAAGAAGAAGTAAAAGAAACCACAAAGACACATTCTACTAATGATAAAAATTGTTTACAACCATTACCAGTTAAGGAAATCAATCAAAGTGAATCATCAAGTACTAGTAAGAGTTTAGGAAGTAAGTCGAGCATTACTAATAAGAGCAGGAACAATATTATATAGAGCAGAGAATTAGTGCAAGCAGAGGAGACAATATTATTTACTTTGTCTCAACTTACGGAGAACCATGCGATGAAGGAGCAAAACAACTATTATCGTCTAATAAGATAGCGTTATTGCAAAATTACGACTTATATAGCATAAATGAGCTCAAGCGAATGAACAACAAATATTTATTTGGATTATGTATACGAGAAGATACTGCACAATCTCAACTTGGTAACTCAATTGGTAACTAAGGTTAATATTAGCAAAACATTAACAATATTACGCGATTTATTAGCTAATAAGAATATAAAAGAAATTAGTATAGCTAAAAGTAAACACATAGAAAACTTAGAATGGAGCGAAGTTTTACAAATAATTACCGAAATATTTCAGAATAGTAATATTAAGGTAATAGTCTGTAATGGCACTGTGCAATACGTCCCACTCGATAAAAGAGATGGAATCTTTTATGAATTGCATAGTTCATCGATAGGAGGACATCGGGAAGTATCAAAAACATTTAAACGGATTAGACATAATTATTACTGGGAGAATCTTAAACAGGACATACAGAGGCGAATACAACAATGTCTAGATTGCCAACTAAAAAAATTAGTTAGGTTGAAAACAAAACAGCCTATGGTAATTACAGATACCCCAGGTAATGTTTTTGAAAAGATAGCATTAGACATAGTAGGACCATTACCGATGACTAAAAACAGTAATAAATATATCTTAACTATGCAAGATCAACTATCAAAGTTTTGTCTTGCAGTACCGTTACAAAATGCTCTTGCAACAACAATTGCTGACGCATTCATGAAAAAATTCATTTGTGTATTTAATGCCCCCAAAATTATTTTGACAGATCAAGGACGGAATTTTCTCAGCGCGCTTATGCAATGAGTTGCGAAAAGATTTGAAATCAAACAAATTAACCCTCAAAGCGGCACCCCGGGCCTCAGAGGCCCACTGTGTAACAATTTACAAGTTACAAAGAGTTGTATATACAGTAAATGCTTTAAGAATGGAAATATTTGTAAAATAATTCTAAACACATACAAATATTAGTGTATTGTGAGAAATCCATGCGAGGGTCAATGCAAGGTAACGTATAAATTGTTTACATACACAAAGCGGTAAGCCGGGCCTCGCAGACCCGCTATCGACTGCAATACAAAGTGTGAGTACCTTGATAAAAATAGTCTTCATGTCTTCATGAAAATCAGTTTTTACATTTAGAAGCAACAAAAGTACAGGTAAATTTGAATGATATATTTTTTTGTAAGGATTTCACTACAAGTAGGATTTTTCAGGTGACAAATGGCAACAAGACGATCTGATCGTCTTCGTGCTTCGAAGCATCTCAAAAAAACCGAAAATTGCTGCGGCCATCCCAGTGGATTCGTCAGAAGACAATACCGAAGCTGATTATCAAAGTGGGGAAGAAGATGCAGTTGATATTGCTTCTGAGAGTGAATCTCATGCAGACTATGAGCAAGCTTCTGAAAACTCCAATAATGATAAATTAGATGACATAAGTGTTAATTCTACTATATTTACTGGACGTGATGTAATGGAATGGAGTTCAGCACCAATCGATGCTCGACGTACTCCTCCCAAAACTTCACGTCATTCACGACCTACATTCAACAAAGTTTTGTTGACACCAGGTAAACATTTGGATAGTATATTGGACTGTTTCGAATTAATAATTGATGACGCTATAATTGATATCATTGTGCGGTACACAAATATCGAAGCAAAAAAACATCTGAAACAGTGGAAAGATGTCGATCATATTGAAATGAAAGGATATATCAGTCTGCTGATTGCTGTAGGTGTTGATCGATCAAGCAAACGAAATTATCAAGATTTTTTTTGGGCGTATGCGTGGCTTGCCTATTTTCAAAGCAACGATGGGACTAAAGCGATTCGAATGTATTTTACGTTATATCAGATTCGACGACAAAAATACACATAGCGCACGACGTCTGGGTGACGAATTTGCTCCGATCAGGGAAGTATTCGACCTAGTTGTCCACAATTCGAAGAAATATTATTCTCCAAGCGAGACAGTTGACGAGTAGCTTGTTCCTTTTCGTGGCCGCTGTTCTTTCAAGCAGTACATTCCATCAAAACCAGACAAATATGGCTTGAAGATCTTCTGGGTTTGCGATGCAAAAACGGCATATCCACTCAACGCGAAAATGTATTTAAGAAGAGAACGAAGAGGTTCATGTATACAAACAAACATCGCTCAGACAATAGTGACTGAATTGTGTGAGTCATATTATCGGACAGGCAGAAATGTCACAATGGATAACTTCTTCACCAGCTACGAATTGGCTCAAAATCTGCGATCAAATGGACTGACTTGCGTAGGAACAGTGCGCAGGAATAAAGCATTCATTCCTCGAGAATTTCTTCCAAGCAGACAACGGCCAGAAGGGAGCAATTTGTTCGGTTTTAGAAAACTGAGAACACTCCAAAACCAAAACCGTACTCGTGTACCATCACATTAAGAGAAGAAGTAAGATTGGTTTAAGTATTTCTCATCAACAGAGCATCGATTTGGTTCTTAGCAACAACACATTACCAACTTCAACGCAGTTCTCGACTACGTCTGACAGGGGTGAGCCACCAGCAAAGAAAAGCAAAAAACGATGTGCTCTGTGTCCATCAACGAAAGATCGGAAAGTAAAGCAAGCTTGTTCGGTTTGTCACAAAAATGTTTGTAATGATCATTCGGTGCGCACTATTAAGTGTAAAAATTGTGCGAATTTGCGAACACGCAACGAATCAGATAGCGAATAATTCATTTTTTTCCAGCTCTATTTTTTTATTATTACTTTTACTTTTGACATATTTACTATATATTTATTACCATTATAGTTGACACATAATATAATTGTATTATTTAAAAGCTTGTAATTATAAATAAAAATTCTTTGATTTTCTATATTTTTACTGGGATCTTCTATATTCTTACTGGAAAAAAGGGATCGAAATTTCAACGGGCCTGAGAGACCCGGCTTGCCGCTTAACGTTACGATTTGAACTTGCCATCACAAGGGTTAAAACAACTGCATTTCACCCGCAGAGTAATGGTTCTTTAGAACGCTCTCACCACGCGCTCGATGAATTTTTAAAACAGTACTCTGAAAAAGATTTAGAATGAGACCAATGGGTGGATATCGCGCTGTTGAATTATAATACTTGCGTCCAAGAAAGTACTAAACTCACCCCTTATGAAGTCGTGTTTGATCGTTTAGCACGTTTGCCGTCTAGTGATCCACTTCGCGATAATTATTTAATACCTACGTACCAAGGTTACGTAAAAGACCATGTAATTAGACTAACGGGCATAAGAAAATTGGTTTACGATAACTTGGTAGATTCCAAAATTAAATCAAAGAAGTATTATGATAGAAATATTAACCAAAAGAATTTTAGAGCCGGGGATTATGTTTTTCTTTTAAGAGGCCGAAACCTGGAAAATTCGGAAATCATTATACAGGCCTGCATAAAATACTAGAAGTAATTAATAAAAATAATGTCAAAATTCAGATTCAAAAAGCAGCAAAAATCGTGCATGCCAATCGGTTAAGAATATCGCATGTTAATCACGAAATAATAACTAAAAAGAAAAAAAGAAAAGATTCAGAAGAAGAGTGATTTGTAATTAGATGTTTTCATTTCTGGTTACAGATGATTTTCGTTTAACTTTTAAATTATTTAAAAATACTAACAATTTATTATAATTTACATTTAAACTTCTAACATTTATGCAGAGTATGCATTCCTTATCATTAATTAAATGTGTGTTTAAACTATCTAGGCTGTCTATTATTATTTCTTTGTTAATAATTTCATCATGTATATCATTTTCCTTACTATTAAGCATTATTCACTATTGGTACCATATATGCTGATGTTGTAGTTGAGCTTGCCGATCTTACAATTCTTTGTCTGTTGGTATTGTTGCGCTCGAACGCATTTATTGCTTATTGCGGGCGCGGACGCTCTACCTTACCGAAGTAGCGTTGATACGTTGGCTCTAGTGGGTAGTCTGTTGTTTCAATGAATTTTTTAATTTTGTTATTTAGCATGTTGCATTAATCACTATCTAACGCCGAGTGGTTTGTGTCATAATTTGTGTTGAATTTCCTGTTCTGATATTCACAATTTGGATACTTAAAAGTCTCTGAGTTGCATGTCTGTGCTGTGTGATTACCTGCACATTGCGTGCAGGTGGCTTGATTGATACATTTTTTGCCACTGTGGCCGAATCTCGCGAACTTAGGACACGGATTTGTGTTGATGATATCAAATACTCTACCGTTTTGATATTCAACGAAAAGTCTGTTCTAGTTTTCACGGATTTGTTTGTATATGCTAAGTGTGACTTCGTTTAATGCTGTTATTAAATTTCCTTTATTGACGTATGAATGGATCACTTTACACTTGTCATCACTGTTGTTAAAATTCCTTTGATTTATGTCGTCCTCTAGCTCTGTATTATTTTCAAATATTTTATATATTGCTATTATTTTCACTTTCGGATTGCTTATTTGTTCTTTCTCCATTTTGGCATTATTTTGTAATTTTTTTGTTAGATCTTTTTTACTTGTTTCTACACTGTGGTCATTCATACAGCTTATTATTATTGTGTCATTACTTTTTTTGATCATATTTCTTGTTTGAATTGTTTTATTGACTGTTAAGCACTTAATGACTTCGTTTTTAAGATTTAATTTTTTGTTGTTAATTTTTTAACTATTAATTTTGGTACTCTCTTAGTTTTAGATTTATTTTTAGTTAATATTTCTGCATACGTGTTTGTGTTATTTTTGAAATCATTATTTTTATTATTGTTTTGTCTTTCTTTCGTTAATAACTAGTTTAACAATTTGTTATTATCTTTAGTTTCCTTGTATAATTCATTTAATAGGTGATTTTCTATTTTTAAGGCATCTAATTCACTGTAATCTTCGTACTCTGTTGTTTCTATATTATTGTCCACATTTCTTTCATGCACTAGTTCATTGAGAATTTCTTTTTTAATTAACTCACGTTGTTCATATTGATATTGTATTATAAATTCACTGATGGACGGCGAGAGCGTACCATATGGTAGATTAGAGGATAAGCGCACACACGCATTAAGTGCTCGCTGAATCCTGGTGTTGCGAGTTTTGTCTAAGTCGTTATAGACAGCACAAGCGTAATCAAGATGGGGAAAAAGCAAGCTCTCAACCAGGTTCTTTTTGAGTGAAAATGAAAGAAAATGACGGTAGTGCCGTAGGGAGCGTAGGGTGCCGAAGACACGACCTACGATTTGGTTAACGTGGGGCGCCCAGTTGAGAGTGGGGGTAATGAGGACACCAAGATTCTTTATGAGGGTAGCGTATGGAACCCCGAGAATTTGAACTTTGGGAATGCTCTCAAGGTCAATGCGAGAGATAAAGGCCTCGCTACCCAACAGCGATTACCTTGGTTTTCCCGAGGTTCAGAGAAAGGCCGTTTTTAGTAGCCCAGGAAGCGACAGTTTCAGCATCACGCGTGATCGACGCGATACCCTCACGCAGGCTGGATGGTGGGAAGGAGTAGTAAATTTGGGTGTCGTCAGCGAAGATCATGTGACGTGAAATGCTCAACACCGAAGGCCGGTCGTTTATGAAGACTTTGAAAAGAAGGGGACCGAGAACGCTTCCCCGGGGCACGCCAGCCATGACTTTAAGCCATTCGGATATTGAGCCATCCGCATCGACCACCGCCTGGAGCCTGTCGTGTAAATACGCGTACGAGCATGCTAGGGCCGCATCGGATCACATCATGCGCTTCAGCTTTTGCAGGAGAAGGGCGTGGGGGACCATGTCGAACGCTTTGGAAAAATCGAACAAAAATAGCGCCGTAATCATGCGCCTGTCGATTGCTCTCCTAACGTCGTCAAGGACCCCAAGAAGTGCAATCTGGGTGCTGTGTCCACGGCAAAAACCTGCCTGTCGAGAATCGAGGAGGCCAGACGATTCGAGGTGCCGAGAGAGTTGTTTGTGTGCAACGCGTTCGAGGGCCTTTGAAATTTCGCAGAGAAGTGCAATAGGACGAGTGTCTGACATGGATGTCATCGCTGCCTTTTTTGCCAGTGGTGAGAGAAAGGCTCTCCTCCAGAGCTCCGGAAAAGAGGCAGAGCTCAGCGAGAGGTTAAACAGAGCGGTGATTGGGGCAGCGAGAGTTGGCGCAGCGAGCTTTAGCATGCGCGAGGAGATACCGACTGGACCCGTGCTGCAGGAAGAGGAGCTATTTATGGCGTGTAAGACCTCTCGAGTTGAGACTGGGACGAAATGGAAGCGAGCACTCACATCGGCAGGCACCTCGTCGCTGGCAGGCGAGAGCAGGCTTTGGAGGGATTCGAGAGAGATGGGAGGCAGATGCGCTGTGACACTGGTATAGTGCTTATTGAGGTCCGAGCATGAAAAATAATTTAGTGGTGTCACGCGCGGTGCACCGGTTATACCTATCTGCCTGAGCTCACGCCACTTCGCAGCTGCATCTGGGGCTTTCTGCTGCGAAGCGATTTGAATCTTAGGAAGTCGGCGAAGTTGCCGGAGCGCTTGGCTACACGGTAGATCTTGTCTCTCTCCCGCATGAGTAGTCTTATGTCGTTCGAAACCCAGGGCTTACGGGAGGTGGAAAGTAAAACAGTGCGGACGAGGGCAACGTCATCAAAAGAATTTCGAATAACTTTGGTTAAATTGTGTGCAAAAGCGCTTACGTCGATATTCGAGACGGCCGATGGAATATACCTAGGGACAGAACGAGACGAAACACGAGAAAAATCTGAATCTGCCAGAAAAGTGATTGAAGAATGTGGAATGATGGAACTGGCCAAGCGGTCGGGGATGATGCGGTGTAATGAACGTGTGATTATTGATTTATTTACAAGTGGAGGCGAATAGAATTTAAAGAGAAGGTTGATGATGTCGTGGCCAGCGGTGAATGGGGATGTGGATTTATTATAAGAAATTTGAGAAGAAATATCGTTTATTATGAAGAGATCAAACCAAGTATGGGAGATGTAATCTTGGCAGCTTGCATGGTGAGTTGGTTCTGAGGGAACCAGGTATAAAGAATGTGACTCGATGTGAGATTGCAGGTGGGCAGAGGCAGCGCTGGGGACAGCCATGTTGACATTAAAGTCGCCCGTTAAAATAACATTTGTATAC
>UELU01142990.1:635-50455 GCA_900490025.1 Megastigmus dorsalis | reverse complement strand
CGGTGTTACTCTTTGGCCAACGTCGACATTATAGCTCCCAAGTGCTTTCTCCTCGCTTTCAATCCCGCCGCACTTGACAGCGTATGCAGCATCTCCTTTCCTTTCTCTCTCTCTGTCTCTCTCGATTCACCGCAAATCTTCGAGTGTCTCACCCACCGCGACATCTGCTGCACACACACGCACACTCGGCTTTACGTGCGCATCATAAGGGGCGGAGTAGCAGAGCCCTGTATACTTATGTATAGGCGCGCGGGGTAAATAAACGAAGCGCAGCTCTCGGACGCGCGCCAGCGACGGCTTGCTGATCGGCTTAGAGGAATCTCCTTCGAGTTGCCTATTTGCAGGGGCACGGCGAGCCGCGACCTTGGCCTATCTCTTTCTTCTCGGTGACTCGCGCGGGTGACAGCAAAAGTACAGCACCGGCAGCAGCAGCAGCAGCAGCAGTCGGTCGATTTCAAAAAGGGCTTAATCTAATTAAAGCCGCAGACCGCAGCTCATTGTGCACGCACCGAAAGTCGTCGTGTAGCTGATGTAGCAGCGGCGGTGAAATCGACCGAGAGTGCCGGTGTACCGGGGGTCTGTATACGCGCCAGACACGTCGCATCGCCCGTGACAGTGGTGGGGGAGGGGGGAAGAACCTTTTTATTGCGGCTCGTTCAATTACTTCGGCACACCGGGGCTTGAGAGCATATATATATAGAGGCTGATCGCGGTGGAAATCACCGTTGGAGGTGAACTCGTACACTTTCATTTGCTCGCGACTCGAGAGGCGCGTCTTAAATCACGGCTCGCGAAGCTCGTCTGTCAATTGGTACGCTTATAACGGTCGGTAAGCGCGCACGGCATCCACTCGAATTTCCTTTCTTTTTCTCACCGCACTGAAATGTTTTTTATGCAGGACCAATCTTTGCGCTGCGTTTGCGAGGCTTTCAAAGGAAAATCATATTATGACAGTACGGTATTTGATCCGTCCTCCTTGATATATAGTTATACGTTTAACTATTTTCATATAGGTTTGTACAATACAGAATTTCGTGGGTCTTCGCCGTCTGTTTAACCCGTTAAGACCGAGACCCCTTAAATGCTTGAAAAGCGAGAATTTTTTAACGTAGATGAGTCAGTTAGAGCTTCAATATGTGCCTTTTGTTGTTTTGAGTGGGGTGAATTAGTTGCACGTTCACTTTCTGAAATGTGACGTGTAAGTCACATACGGTCTTAATGCAAAATTGTTGATTTTTCTTTATTTGAATTCAACTAATTAAATGCATATAGGTATAAGTATGTTAAGGTGTATTTATATATGGTAATATTCTATAAATAGATATTTATTACATCAAAAATTCAATTTTTCAAAATTTATAATTAAGATAAAGTTTATAGTAACAAAAAATCAATTCTTTTCATTGTGATACACATAGAAACAATTTGCACGTCTATTATGATAGCATAAATAAATGTCGGATTTATCACAAAATGACTGTGAGCATTTCTTATACAAAGTTTATATTTTTTCATTAAGACCGTATGCGACGTGTAAGTCACACAATATTCTCAAAACAAGTTCCATTAACTGTTAATACAAAATGAATTTTAAAATACAGAAAAACTTAGTATTTTGTTCCCTCTAAGTACCTAAGATGCAAATAATGTTAAAATATTATACAAAAAAATTCATTTCAAAATTATGAATATTTTAATAGCTTATATTTTCTTGACTTCCAATTTTTTCAATTTTCTATAAAAAAAGGAAAAAAATATTTCTTTTTTAACATTTGATGGTTTAAATATTATTCTGGCCTTACTATAACGTAGGAACAACTCAGATTTGTACAGCAGATTTGAATTTCAATTATTTTATGGCTTTTAATTTTCATGTGATGTATACGTGACGTATGGACATAACGGATTAAGTTTTATTGAAAGTTACTCGGAAAAGGAAGAAATTGCGCGGTGACGTGGATTAATTTGGTTTTTAATCTTCATCAAGATGCGAAGTCAAGAGTATAAAAGCATCAAATTGTAGATATACTTAAGTATTATACTGTTTATTTACCGACATTGCAGTATTTTTATTCCAGGAAAAAAAATTCTATTAATGCAAAATAATAATAATTTATTTCGCAAAATTTCAGCCGGATAAAAAAAGACTACTAGAAATGTCATTTCCACAAAGTGCTCAGATCGTCCGTTGGGGCATACGAATTTTGCGAAACGGTATAGATTATAATCCCAGGAAGTGCAATGATGCCGTTCTTTTGCATTTATACGAATATTTTTTACTGGAATACAAATACTGTGATGTCAGTAATGTAGAAGTATCACATGTCCTTAAGAACCTGGTTGCGCATCTTTTCACGACCTCAAGCATGAAAATGATATACTTTTAATACTAATCATGAGTTTTTTTATTCACACTGTATACAGTACTGTAAACAGTAATAATAAACAAACTTTTTACATTACTCTGGTATAGTTTTTTTTATGAATGAAAAAAAACATAATGACAAAAACTTAGTGCTATGCCATTCATTGTAAATTTTAGGTCAATCAAGAGGGGGTCATTGTTGAAGGTGAGTAAATGAGCGCAGAAGTGTGACTCAATTAGGTACCCCAACACTGCGAATTTTCGTCTAAAGGATTTTTAATAATTAATTTTTCCATTCGTTCGATAAACTTTAATATTTTAGTTTGTTATACAAAAATATGTTCACCGAATTCATTACTAATTCAAAATCTAATAAACGAAATCGATATTTACTCAACACGAGAAAACTGTACTATGTAGTTATGTATACTTAGCAAACAAATTACCAAATCATTATATCCGCGAGGATCCATGTTTACGAACCTACAGTAAATTATACACCTCTAGAAAATGTGGAAATTGATTTTTATAATTTCAATATGATTTGGCTAAAAGTTTCCACAAATACTAACTCCAAACATGCTCTGTTATAATGATTAAGAAAGCGGCTTTAATATAAAAAAAAACCTAGCGAACTCGTATCCTATTTAAGTAATTTTGTTATAGTAATTTTCTTGTTTCAATATTATCCCTGAGTTCTGTTTACATGTCAATATTGATTTTTCCATAAACTGATGCCGTATGTATGAGTTTCTTTGGTTCTGCACAAAGCTGAAGCAATTCGCATGAAAACTATGCTGTGTGTAAACTGCGACTGACAACGTTAAAATAAATTGCTAAATGTTTAACCAAGGTCATAATACAATTGAAGAAATAATTGGAAAGAAATACAATTTACGTGAGTGGTATTGATTCGTACTACAAAAGTGATATTAAGTTTTCTTCTGTATACAGCTGTCACTTAAGTAAAAGCTTTCTAAAAAATAAATTATGAATGTAGATCGGAGTAAAAACGTTATAAAAATTGAAAGTCAGCTTTGAAAGTGGAAAATATTGATAACAGTTTCGGAAAAAGACCAGAAATTTTTTCAACGAGAATAAACAAATGCGAAACGATTTTTTTATACTTCAAAAAAGCTACAAAAAAAATATAATTTTCGTATATTCTATATACATAGCTTTTAGTTATTAACCTCAGTTTATGTTAAACAACAATTAAACTATAACATTTATGTGAAAATAAGAATTTTTTATAGGCGTTCAATAAAATAAATACTGCTAAAGTAAACGTCATGCCTCGTAGGAAAAAAGAGGAATTTCGTTTCCAGTCTGCAGCTTAGTTACTGACCAGCGCAATGTGTTCCAAGCCTGAACCGCTAACTGTAAGCTTTTTCAAAAGTTCCGGGGCAAAAAATCCACGTGAAAACTAATCAACGTTTTAGACAGAAAAGCGAGCAAGTAACTTATACAGAAAGCTAGATCGCGTTCCTGCCTGATCGATCGTGTTGACGGGAAGCTTTTTCACTTTCTGTATACGTTTTTTTCGCCCCAAAACTCCACTAAATTTCACTCTCTTTATATTTGTTCAAAACTGCGTGGTCGGTTAAATGAAATCGACATTGATTTTGACGAATCGCGACGAGTGAGACGATCCAATTTTTCAAGACCTGCAGTTACAACTGAATGTCAATTAAGGATTAAGTGATTTATTTCGTCTTGTGTTTGTTGTATCTTTCGAAACGTAATTTCAAGTCAAAATAGAGATTCCTAGAAAAATTTATAAGACTCGAACTATCAGTGACCTATACTACTTACTCCAAATGATTCTTCAAAGATGATGAAAAAATTGTACTGTCATTTTAAAAAGAATTATGTTAAAATATTTTTAAGTTTTAAATATTTACACGTCGACAAATGTTGGAAGCCAAGTACAAGTAGAAATATATATATGTATTTTTTGTAAATATATCGGCTGTAATAAAACGAGTTGAAGGAAGGTACAACTGCGGTTTTTATTATTATTCAGTTTTGCGATATGTGTACTAAAAAGTGTCAATTAAAATGAATCAGTGGTGTAATAATTCACTTTACCAAGATTTAATGCTAGATAATTTAGGGATAAATGAATTATTAAAATTTCAACGAACGACTTCTCGTGTCGAGATAATAAAGTAGCTTTTACTGAATAATAAAATAACGTCCAATGAAAGAAAGCATTAGAGAATCATTGCAGAATATTAATTCTGAACGATATGTAATGCTTCGAGCCCTACAATATTGCTAAGTTGCATAGTTACATAATACTCGAGAGCAGAGTATCCGCGCAGTAAGAAAAAAAGAAGAAAAAAAAGAGCGAGAGGTAATAAAAGCTGTCCTTTAATGGAATAAGAGGATTTTCTGGACAATAACCAGTATAGCGCAGCTAATTAGATCGCCAGCTGCAATAAAACGCTTGTTATAACGAGTTCCTCGAGCAGGATATGAAAATCGACTTTTGACGCTTGTTCGCGGGACGCGTGACACTAAATCGGCCGGCTATAAATTGTCGCGCAATTTCCTTCGAAACTTGGTCAATCTCAAAGACAGAGAGCGAGAGCGAGAGCGAGAGAGAGAGAGAGAGAACAAAAGTTCGCGCGACGCGCAGTCAGTTAAATTTACGTGCGTACGTGTCGCGAGAACTCAAGTATTACTTGGATTCAGTCGTGTATCGAGGCAGAAGAGAGCGCATTAACGCTCGGCTGCAGTGCCCCCATATTAGCATATATAAGAACGAGGGTCACGTGCAGCGCAGCCTGAATTCAAATTTTTCATCCCCCGCACAAATGCGCATAAATGTACGTCGCCCAGTGCGGTCGACTCCGCGATTTCACGAGTTACGCCGCTTTGATTTCTTTAGGAGGCGACGACGTTTGTATAATGATAACAATCGGCAGACGTGGCGGCTATAGAGTCTATAGAAAAAAAAAATCAAAGATGCAAAGAATAAATATTGAATTCAATGTCTTTGAGATTATAGATTACAGTCAAAATAGCATAATTAATTTTGACAGCTTAGTCGCATAGTGAAACGAACAATAGGGTATCTTATTTAATCAAAATAAGGTGTTTTTAGTAATGAGGGTTCGGTTATAACGGGAGTATCTCGGCGTGTGAATAATTGAATTCGACGATTTAATAATTATGTTTACACAGCAGTAGCGGCAGGGACGTGTGTCTTTATATTTCAACGAGGGTAATTAAGCTTAAGTGGCCTATTATTATTCAAGGCGAGTGTAGCGCGGGTGACATTTTTATATATCAAACAGATTAACCTCCGCATAATATTTCCCGTACAAATTAACAGCCGAATAGCCGCTTCGTATTGCTAGGTAAATAAGCTTTACCAAATATATGTGAATAGTCGCCGTAATGACTCGGCACTGCAATTAATAAAAACGAAAAAAGAAAAAAAAAGTCACGAGACGACAACATACAGTTTTAATGGAATTTAAACGAGGTGGGTTGTCGGTTATGGTCGCCTACCCCCTGCACACAGAGTCTCCATAGAAATTTTCAAGGACTATGTATATATAGTTGAAGAAAACGTCCGACGCCGGCGGCTTCCGATTTAGACCTCATCAAGTCGAGATTTCCCCAAAGTCTGGAGAAAGCTGACGCTCGTTAATAGAGGAGTATAACCGGAGAATGGCATTGTGTATAGACTGAAATTCCTTCGCCTATATACATATATATATATACAGTCGTTTCTCGCGCTCTATCGCGACTGCACGCGCGCCTTAATCTCCCTCGCAATTTCGGGCCGCCCGCACGGAATTAGCCCGATGATCCCTAATGGCCACGGTGTCCTTGTCGAGGTCGACTCCAACTCTCTCTCTCTCTCTCTCTCTCTCTCTCTGGACGAATTAGATCTATACAGAGAGATAGAGACAGCGGAGCACGACAATCGGTCGTTGGATGTGTGCGGCGGATGATCGAAGAGCAGGTGTATACATAACGGGCCTATACAGCGATGGATTATTCGGTCACGCGCGCCCCTGTCGTATAAAAAATTCGAGCCTACCTCGTAAGGGTGTACGGCCGCGCCGGGGTCGGGGAGGGGCCGCGTCTACATATATACATGCATAAGCTCGTAAAGTGAAAATGGGGTCGATGTGTCCCGCCGCCGCCGCCGCCGCCCGAGTTAATCGTTCGCGGCGAGCGATAAGCTATAATGCCGAATGCGCGATCTCATAAGGATAAGCGGCGTGTGCGCGTTGCCGCTGCTGTTGCCTTTATTGTTGTTGTTGTTGTTGTTGTTGTTGTTGTTGTTGTTGTTGTTGTAGTCGGTGCGCAGGTTGCACGCGGTAGTGAGCGGAGCATCGAGAAAGCAGAGTTTTCGCGCAACCGCATCGCTGTGAGCTGCTCCCGCGCGGAGACGGCGCCACCGCTGGCGCTGCCGGTGCACTTTTCTAGCCGGGATTATTCGCCCCGCGCGTTTCCAGATTTTATGGTGGCCGTATAAAGGAAATATATAGAGAGCGCGTATTCCTCTCCCTACTCTCCCCCTGTCCCTCCTACACGATACGATTTCACGTATTCATGCGCTGCGAGTATCCGGTGCCGCTGCAGCTCGAGAGGAGCGGAGAGCGCGTGTGGGAGAGAGAGGAAGGGATACGCGGCGCGAGTCATTTATACGTCGAGTTATGGCTTTCGTCGTTAATATTTATACCCGCGAGGTAGGTATGGCGAGCGGTAAAAAAAGTCCCCCTCTCGAGGGCGACACGCAGCGGGTAGAGCACGTAAAAGGATAGAGCGACGAGCTTTTCCCGGCTGCGATCGCGCCCCATAGTGGAAACTCCATTTCTCACACCCTCTCTCTCTCTCTATGTCCTTCCGCGAGGTGCAATATCGAAATTGTATAGTAGGCGCGCGGCAAGTCGTTTGCCGCGCCGCGGTCCTTTTCTAATTTTCCAGAAGCATCGTGCCTGCAGTGGCCGCGCAAAGAAGCCGAGTTCCGCGCCCATGATGCAGGCTCGATAAGTCTTGCGCTGCAAAGCACTTGCCTGGTGCGCTGCACGCGTGCGTTCGGTCCCCGCATTTTGCAAGGAGAACTCGTCATGTGCAACAGTGGAAGTGGCTGCGAGAGAGAGAGAGAAAAGCGGCAGAATAATATGAAGAGCTGCTGGGCGGACCGACTTTATTGATGAATTGGAAAAGTGTCGGGTGGAGAGATCGAGAGAGAGAAGTTCTCGCGGCAAATGTTTGTACATTCGCCATTATTGAAGGGGTCGCGCGGCGAACTCTGCACGAGCGCAAGAAAACCGCTCTCCGCTCTCGCTCTCTTTCTCTTTATCATTTTTTCTCTCTCTCTCTCTCTCTCTCTCTCTGCTACTGCGCTGCAGCCCCGTGCTGTCCGTGTACCAGTGCGTGTGTGTGTGTGTGCGGCTAGTGGAGGCGCAAGCGCTATAGGTAAGCTCGTACGGAACTACTCCTCGTCGGCTCACGTAATCCATTGTGGTCCGCTCGTACGCGTCCCGGTCCTCTCTCCTAGCTATCTCTCTCTCTCTCTCTCTTGCTCTCTCCTAGCTATATACACTTTCGGAAATAGATTCGATTTATTGTTCAGATGACCAGCGGACCGCCGCTCCTCCTGCAGTCTAATAAAAAACCAGCATAAACTATAAACCACTCTCCTCGTCCACGGATCGCAGTCCCTCTCCTCTCTCTCTATATGCATATATTTTTCCATCTGACATATTGGATGTATTGCTTGTCCCTCTCTCTCTCTCTCTCTCTCTCTCTCTTGGAGAGCTTTTAAGAACTGGATTTACTTTCTAAATGTGGATTATAGTAGCTCTCCAATTTCAGTATGAGTGTAGAGATTCAAGGGGGACAAGTAAAAATTGCCCATACTATTTAAATGAAACATTTACTGTGACAGAGTGAAGCGCTTTTCTCCATGTCTGTAAAATAATGTTACTTATAGACTTATAGATTTATTTTGTTGGAAGGAGACATTTATTTTAAAAAAAATGTAGTTAGAATAACCTGCAACAACTGTTGGCTATACTAAATTTGGTCATTGTAACAATCAATTATAATTATTAAGATTTTGCAAACTTTGAATTGTTCCTATTTCAAATTCTATACTTCATTAATGCCACGAGGTATTTAGCAATTTTATAAAGCCAATTGGTGAGTTATAAATCTTTAAGAGAATTAAGTGGATGCTTGGTTTTATTAACTACACGACCATCTTGGCTGTACTCAGTTTCGCGTTCTTTTATATATTTTACCTAGTATTCAACATCGCGGCCGCAGCAGAACAGTCACTTCTTATTCCTTTAATTACTGTAACAAATAATTGACTGTTCGTATGTATATGTGACAAGCATTAGACAGATTTTTAATATCATTATTTATAGACCGGATACACAATGTCATCCAATGTAAACGTGTAAGGCACTTTTGACGTCTTCTCAATTGCCAGTACATCAAATTATACTGCAACTCTTTTTTTTTTACTAACTGAGTTAAGTAACAAGTATATGTTTATAAATGTGGATGATCGATTTTACCCTCTGGTCGTATTAAATTTCAGTTTATTTATTTAATATCAATTTATTCATTATGTATTTATTCCTCTTATATAGGTATTCTCTTTCTAGATGACTATATAGTGCAGCTATTACCGAGTCAACAAATATTAGCTATTATAGTAATAGAAACTAACCAATTCATTAGTTGGTTTCGCTAAGAATCTTGTAAGTTCACCTAATTGGTTCTTTTTTTTCCTGACGTTAATTCAAAAGTGAATAAATAACTAATATTCTAGCGTTAGTGATACATTATAGAAGGAGTATAAAAATTGGTGCAGAGCAAAAAATACAAATTGACCTTTCTTATATAGGTTAAAACTGACGGAAATAATTCATATTTATATAAAAATCGTACAATTGTGTCTACGTAAGAGTGACGCGTGTACAGCCGGATGGGTTATATATCAACCAGAGATATAAAGTGGAGCAAAAATCTCTATTCGACGTGAGAGGTATATATAATAAGCTCGTATCCCTACAAAAAAAATTGCTAAAAATACTATTCAGACAGATAGAAAATTGAGCACAGTATTTACAGATTCCGACGCAGTAGTCTAGGTTTTTCGCGCGCAGCGCATCGTTTATAGCCTGGAATATCGCACACATATTTATATCCGCCGGTTGAGATCTCATGGGCAAAACCGTCGGAGCCATCAGCGAGATTGATTTATCCACGGCTGGCCTGCAGCAGCAGCAGCCAGCGAATAATCGTAAAGGAATGAGTCGCGAGCGGCTGCATCGCGGCTCGCGGTCCATTTACAAATTTAGCTCTGCCGGGGCTCATTAGTCAATTCCGAGTGAATCGATTGTACATCTCTGGCTCTCGTTGTTCCGCTTCGACATCCGCATAAATACCGTAATGGAGTCGAATAAAATATTTGAAAAGATCGCGAAAGCTCTTGCACACTGCAGACCAAGACACGCGCACGCAAACCCGCGTGTCTCTATGCGCAACATATATATACCTACATGCGACGTCGAATTGAAGTCAAGCTCGCGAGCTCGCGTGGAATAACAAAGCGGGGGATAACGCGATGTTGTATATATAGCCGCGCACGCGCTCACACACATGCACAACTTATAAGGGCGACATTTTCCTTTTTTCGCCGTCGGTCTGGCACGGTACAAAAACAGTCAACCGGCCCCTAAGTCTTTTTCTCTTTCTCTCTGTTGATTCCGCTCCTGGAAAAAAAAAAAACAGCTGGCTGCGCGAGCTTTAGCGTCGATCTGTACATACATATATATATACATTGATTATGCATACCCATGCAAATGGTCTGGGAGGCAGTAGCGAACGCGGCTTGTTTTCTAATTTCAAAATAAATATGATGCGAGCTGGGGGAAAAATTGAATTCGCCCGAACTCGTTCGATGCCACTAGATATAGTTTCCCCGTTTATTCTTTCCCCTGGCCGCGCGCGCCCATTAAGCGACTCGTAGACAATCCAACGTAAACGAGAATGGTTTCGCGATTGTTGCGGCTCCAGTTCCGCTGCAGCAGCAGCAGCAGCAGGGGCCGCGTCCGAGAAAATGGTGCGTATAAAAAGAAGAGCGCGCCGCAGCCGCGGTGATTGATGACAGGGGCGTAATTATTATTATAGCTATCCTACGGCCGCGGAGCAGGAGCCCAGGGTCATTTCTCTCCTTCGCCGAGGCTAAAAGCCGGGTGCTTGCATTCGCCTTTCTCTCTCTCTCTCTCTCTCTCTCTCTCTCTCTCTGCCAGCTGTCTTTGTGTCTTGTAAGGAAAAGGCCGAGACGAAGCCTTTTTCCTTCCCAGGTATTTCTTTCGGTGCGCACGACGACTACGCCGAAGACGAAGACGACGACGACGACGACGACTTGGTCATTGTGTCTTTGCGCCGCTGCTGCACCCGCCGCGAAAGACAAGTACGGATGAGCTGCCGTCAGGTCACGGGCGGCGCTCTTCTTTTCTGATAACGCAAAAGCAACGAGACTCGTTCTACTCGACGTCTCCCCCTTATACTTTTCTTCTTCTTCTTCTTCCTCTTCTTCTCCTTCTTATTCTCGCTACTTCAACATTGTCGTTTGAGCAGCTCTTCGACCGTCTTGTGACGCTTCTATACGGAGCAAGCGCTCTCTACAGAAACTCTTATTCAGGTTAACCAATTCGACTAATTTATTTCGCTAAAGAAATCATGAGGTCGGTGATGGAACGTGTTTAGCTCCATGTATATATTATTAGGCCGAGTGGCAAATATACGCCGACTAAATGGATTTTACACTTTATTTTTTGCATCGAAGGTGGATCAAGCTTATATATATATACCGATGTATTTTCTAATTAATGAAAAAGTTTCTGCATTAGCGTGACGTGCAAACGTCAATGTAGAACGCTTTATTTATTCTTTGGATGCCGATAAAGCAGTGGAAAAGGGATAAACGGTGATCAACAAAAATCATATAATATTTTAATACACTTCAGAATATCCCGTTTTATTATAATATAAAATTTCAAACATATACAACATTTTAGAAATTTAATCTGCTCAAGTCCGTACATTGAATTTTGGTTTGTAGTACAAGTGGATGTGCTATTGTGGCTTGGAAATTCTATTATAAGATTAAATCTTGTAGTCCAATTATTAACCTCAGTGGTTTACCTTTTTAAATATATAGGATTATAAATTATATACAATTCGATAATTTAATAATACCAAATCGTATTAAGTGATACGATTTTGTAGCTTTGTTAGATATAAAGTATTTAAAACACTTCGATAAACATATTCAGTTAAATTTTGCTATCAATATTACTGTAATTAAAGTTTTTTAAACATTATTCTATAAATCGAATGATAATTTATTATAATATATCCCAATTATAATATCAGGCATGATGCTTCATAAATACATACATACTTTATACGATCGCTATTTACACAGCGGCATCGCATTCAATAATAATCCATTTATTATTAAGATTTTTAATTTGCCGTATAGATTCGCAGCGTGCTTTATTTTAAAAGGTTTCTCTAAAAACAATTTATAATTCAATATACTTAAAGTTCGTAATTGTAATTTCTTATTCTAATTTTCTTATATATTAATTGGATTTAATTGGAAAATATTAATTTGAAAATAATGGTGTATTAATAAATAAAAATTTAAATGTTTCCCTTTTTTTAAGAATTACCGAGTCTTTATCATTCTGCAGTATTCTGTACTCATATTTTGGTGGAAATCAAGTTTGAGTTTTTTTTTAAATTTAATGGAACAAAGACGCAGGTAACAAGGGAAAAAATGTACGCCATTCCCAACGGTTCAGTGTAGGTATCTACAATTTGCATTTGTTACATAGAATGCAGTAGCGCACGTTATTTCAAATTGCTCGATGTTATCTTTTATAATTGTTTTATAAGTGAAATCCTCATCAATTCAAATTAAATTTGTAAGTGAAATTTATTTTAGCGGCACACGGTGCAGATTGTAAAACGGTATTGAACAATCCAAATTACTAAAACCTCTGAAACTCTACTTATATTTCCTGATTCCTTGTCAGATCCGTATTTATAGCAACTATATATAGCAAATAATTATATTGTACGTACGCACTGTTTCAATTAAAGAAAACATATGATTAATACAAGAACTGAACAGGCCTCATTAATGTTTCTAGGTTAATGAGTAGAAATAGAATTCAAAATAATTAGCTACATCAAAGTAACATGCACTAGTAAGTTATTGCACAATGATTGAACCTAATTCATTAAATAAGATCATTCTATATATAATTGTTGCGATGAATATATAATAGGATCATTGGATGAAATTAATGTCGCTATATAACAGAAATATTGTTATAGCCCTCCGTTGTATGGGAGCAATATATGGCAGTATATATTTCCAACGGGTTAAAATGCGATTATCTGTGGTCCTAATACAATCGCACGAACGTATACCCGAAAGCCATTTGAAATAAGGCATTAATATGTAGCTGAAATATTCACTAGTTCACCGATTAGCAAAGATAATTTCCAATTAGCTTTGACATACATATCGCGGCCCGCATTATACGCGGCAACTTATTTTTAAACTGAATATATAGGGATTTACAATGAAAATTGGATGAGACAGGCGCCACATTGGTGGTGCATTTTTAAAAGCCTCCAATGATCGACAAATCCTCACGTGTACGCGGCTATGTAAGCTCGAATCAGCAAAGATTATACAAATTCAAGTCTTGCGCAAGATGGAAAATGAAAAGTAGCAGCAACAACAATGTATAAGACAGTCCCGGTTCAGGGGCTTAAAAGTGACGATGGAAAAAGGCAAAGTAGAGAGAGGTAGTTGGTGCGCGAGTCAAGACAGAGGGAGAAAAAGAGAGAGAGCAGGGGGACAATGAGAAGCGGCTCGGATCCAGCAAAGTGGCGTAAATTCAATCTTGACACGAATCCCGGGAGAGAGGCTCGCGACTTTAGCCCCCTACGCGCGGAAAGAATTCACACAAGTTTTCTTAAGGTCGAGGGTTGGGTGGGGAAGCAAAGCTGCGCGCATCAAAGCTATGCACGAGGAAGAAATCCGCATCGTCGGGCCGCGACCCAGATATGCATAGCGCGAGAGCGACGGCGGCTGCGATTTAATATAAAAAAAGATGCATAGCCAAAGAGGAGGAGGTGCAGGTGGCGTCAGTGTTTACTCGGCTGCTCTCCTCCTTGTCGCGGCGCTACAACGAGGGCGAATACCTCGGAATCCGCAAGTGTGTATAGGCGTCGACGAGTTCCCAATTTCCTTGAGAGCTCGATAATAAGCGCGACTCCTCTTCTCTCCTATACTCTTGTGGCTTCCAGTGTTGCACGCTCGTACAAGCAGTCGTCGTCGGCGCTTGCCGCGCGCGCTCTTATGTACATGCAATCAGCCCGATTGCGTCGGGTGTGCGCGCGGCGCGTTAATTAGCGTCGATATAGCGCCACGGGGGAGCGAGAAGCGCCAGCCGCAGTTCTGCACCCACGCGCCGCGACCCGAGATTAAGATTAAGATTAAGGAGAGAGAGCGTGCGAGTTGACCTATACACACGAGGCGATAGGGATCCCGCGCGGGCCGTATTATACTTATTTCGCGGCTCCTATCTTATTATCCGACGACTGCCGCTGCTGCAGGCTGCCTCGCTCCCCCGGCCCGAATTTTCTCCTCGCGCGCGCCGACGAATCAGCTCTTGCTGCGTCGCTCAAGCGCTTGATAAGGATCACCGATGCGCTAATGCACCACTTCGGCAAACTGCGTATATTTTCCTCTCCATTTCCATCTCTCTCTCTCTCTCTCTCTCCGTCTTACTCCATTTCTCCGCATCTCTCCGACAGTTACCTTATATAACTTTACTCCTGGATGTGCTGTTTTAGTTTGAGATCCAGTTGCAGGATCTTATTCCGCTCGAGAATATATTCAGCTCGCAGAGATTGCTGCGTTCACTGCACACCCCCATCCCACGTATGGATTTTTTGCCTATTATTATTCCTGCAGCCCGTTTATTGTCTCTTATATTATATGGACTTTTGAATCTCGACGCTTATACGACGGAGGTTCGAATGTCGACTCAAAGCAATATAACGGATTGATTTCGAGCTATATTACAATTTTTCAGTGATCGCAGTGATTGAAATTGGAGCTTTCGAGCCGTGGTGTTGTGGTTTTGCTGGAACGCGCGAGCTTATTCTTTGAATTGGACCCGTATATTATAGGTGACTCGAGAACTATATGTATACACTCGCATAATAATAAATAATATTTTACGGCTGATAAATTGCCATCTTTATCGCTGTGATTTTTTTTTCTCAGAACCATTTGCCAGAGCAACATCGCGCGCGCCATAAGCCATTTTGCTTGCAAGTCCCATTTCTCGGCGATATCGCAGCTATATATGTGTGAGAGAGATAGAGAGATAGAGAGAGAGAGAGCGAGACAGAGATAGAGAGAGAGAGAGAGAGAGAGAGTCGGGCGCTTACATCACGGTACCGGGCCAATCGTATAGAAAAATCCTCAGATATTGTACATAAAATATAGAGGCAAAGATGTACAGATATACAGGCGGTCTTATACGAGCCTCGGCGACTTGATGCCGCTACATATACTACGCATGTACATGGAAGCGAAAGGAAAGATATATATTTCGAGAATACATATATATCGTGATGTATTCACGCGAGGGCGCGAAGACTTCTATGCATAAATGCTAATACGAGCTGCTCTCGGCTATATATATAAGCGCGGTTCGCAGGGATAGCCGTGCGGGATTTTACAAAGAAATTTGGCACGCCCCTCTCACTGCGGAAATGAAAGGATATCGCAGGCTCGCACATTTATACAGGGGATCCGAGAGCTCAGAAACGTACTCGCGCGTGTGTGTGTATGTGTGTGAATAGGTGCGCGAGTGTGCAAGGAAAAGGCGAGAGTGGAATGTTAAAGCGGTGAAATTGTGCTGTCATGCCCGCGAGAGGTGAAGAGAGACAAAGAAAGCCTTATCCGACTCGCGAGTCGGTATACCATTAACTCCGCGCGGGGCTCAAACACATTTTTCGATTAGCGATTCAATAATGAGCACCGATTAAAATCAATTTCCGCCCGAATAATTGAACGTATATATATATGGGAACAATGGGCGCGAGACTATATACTCGTGCAATTTGGTGAACGTTTAAAATCAACGCTTATCGCATCAATATGTAGAAATGAAGTCTGCTGGGGAGATGAATTTCGAATATTATGGAGAAACTCTTGAATGTGAAATAAAGATTATAAGTTTCAGTTCGAAACAGTTCGTACGCACGAATATCGGCAACGACTGTATAATTGTCGCAAACTATTATGGTTAAGTGCATGGTTAAGTAAAAAATAAGTTGAAATTCTCCGAAGGTACGAAAAAAATTGGCCTTTCTCTCCCACCCTCGAAGCAGCATTCCTGTACCACTAGCAGCAGTAGCAGCAGTAGCAGCAGCAGCTCCCGTAAAAGCACTCTATGTATATATATAACGCGATTTCGTCGTCGATACGGCATGCAGAATATTCCGAGCTCCTCCTACTCCCACTCTCTCCCCCCGAACTGGGGAAAAATCCTGTCTGTCGCGGCGCTTATACCGCAACCATCACCGCGCGATGTATCGTATGTGCGCGCATTCGATCTTCGTTGCGGCGCGCCGCGCAAATGGCAAATCGCTCAGGCGCGTGATCGTCTCCCTCTCTCTCTCTCTCTCTCTCTCTCTCTCGTCGATCGTGCACATATCGCATCAGCAGTAGCAGCAGAACGCTCGCACCACCTTCTGCGCTATATATGTACAGGTGGTGAATTTCAGACACGTCTCCTCAAGATAGAGGCGCAAATGATTGGGCTCATTTGATTAATGATCGCGGCGCTGTTCGCCGTAGGGATATATATATATATGCGCGCCTCCTGCATCGGTTCACACGCCTCCCCTATGCCTCCAGGAGCTGCACACACACACACACACACACACACAGAGAGAGGAACACAAGCAGAGCGCCGGGGCTTGCAGCCCTACTACCGCTGCCGGTGCAAACGACCGAATATCTGCACTTGAGATGGTTTAGGAACGTGTATATATACGCGCTGTACACGAGCAGCAGCAGCAGCAGCCGGTGACGACGACGACCGAACGCTGCGGTTGACAGCGAGCAAATTGTACGCCGTGTCCCCCGTGCGCGCACATGCATCATTATATATACTTTGTCGCGGCCGCGCACCTATTTCGCGTATCTAGCGTATGTATAAGCTACACGGGGAAAATTCCAATATGCGCGATCGCGGCATCACCTGACGACGAATCTATGTTATAGGCCTCACTGCGAGCTCTATCGACTCGGTATTATGTAAACTAGATCGACGACCGGTACACATATAGCCGACATGCTAATGTGTCGCGGTATTTTCGATAGCTGCACGGGATCTTATACCGTCTCCAAATGCGAAATCTTTGCGCGGACTTGATAAATCGGCACACACGCGGGTCGCGCTTTATCGGAGCGAGACATCGAGACCCGTATAACTCTCGTTTAGAGTGTTTCTCTCTCTCTCTCTCTCTCTCTCTCTGGATGAAAAAGAGCGATATCGTCGTGTGCTTTTGAGTGGTTCGTCGGGCCGCGCGCGGTGGACTGCAAAAACTTCATTAAAATATCGCGAAATTTACGGGGCTTTGCGCGCAGCCTGATTTATATCGGCCCTCTGCTGCTTTTACCCGAGCAGCGCAGGCTATAATTTTTACAACACATTTTCTAACTGTATATATATATATATACCTGTCGACCGAGTGTTCGCGCGCCGACACGAAAATGCCGGCCCAGCTGTCATCTGCCCCCGTCTCTGCCGTTATATCAGCCCGACGAATGACTGACCTGAGTTTTTATGAGAAGCGTCGATCTGCACGTATATTGACACTCTATAATCGCCGTCCTATCGCACCCACTTTATTTCGCATGATTCTCAAACGCGATGTTTCAAGTAATCGAGATTCTTAATTCTTGGTATATATACGCTGCAGAAAATAATTCCTTAATTTAACGAGAAAAGCGGCTTTTCGTTGACATTATATATGATAGTGTTACATCCTGCAGTCAAATTTTCCAGCTTTCCTTTTTGTACCACACTTACCACAGAGCCGCACCAATGTAAAAGAATTAAAACTACATACACGGAGAAAAATGTTTCATGAATAAGTACAATAAAATTCTAGAAAAATTACTATGTTGGTATACGAAAATGGAGACAGACTTGACCTCTAGTAAAAATTGCTAGAAAACATAGTAAAATCAGAGTAAAGTAAATAATAATACGTATGTTATGAAAATTTACCATATACTATAGTAATTTTTAACTTTTTCTGTATTAATATTTTTTTTTTTTCGAGGGAGCCTATAAAATAAATATTTATTTAAAGAGAGTTATTTTAGAAGTTTGATCTGACTTCTTTTTTTAACTTACTTTTAAACATTTACATGATGAGATATATTTCTGAGAGGTGTGTAGAGTTTTTAATAATTCCAAACATTTAATTTTATCGCATATTGGATACTTCTGTATACATAACAACATATTTCTCGTTCGCCTGCTCCCGATCGGAAAGCGAGTTAAGTCGTTCATCAGGGCCAGCTCAGTAGCCTTACGCCAAATATCAGGTCCTGACATGGCACCTGACCAGGTCCTAGAAAGTCGCGTAACGGGACGCGAATGAGGCCCTGATATCTTTACTGCTATTGTTCAGTTTTTGTTAATTTAACTATTTCAGCGATTCGTAAGACAGTAAATGTATATTCGAGTCTTAACTGCAAAAAGAGTTCTTTGTTGCTATTATAAAAGCCTATGTATTAAATACTGCATTTCCAACATTTTCGCTTGAATTAATCCTAACCTACAAAATAAAACGACATGGACGCTTAGTATCTATTAATATCAGGCACTGATCAGGCCCATCTAAGGCCAGCCCTAATATATTAATAAGTATTAACTTAAGGCCCTGGTCAGGCCCATCTAAGGCCAGCTCTAGCAATAGACGCTATTGAATTAAGGCTCTGATTAGGCTCATCTAAGGCCAGCCCTACGTCCGACTAGCCTTTCCAGGGCCATCCTCCCGCCTCGTTACGCTCCTTATTAGGTGCCGGTAGAGGCCGCCAAGCCAGGCCCTTCGGTACAGTTAAGGTTGCCTTAAATATTTTCCGATCGGGGCTTTAATCGCATATAAGAGATGTTGTTGAAAGTTCTCTTATATACTAACCGAGTCAATTTCTAACCACTTGTGAGAGCCGTCAGAAGCTGTGCAGAAAGTCCGTAGCCGCCTGGTGGAGACTTCCACAAGTGCTTCTTTTTCATTATAAAAAATTTTACCACGATCACGAAAGTTATAGGTTTACCGGCAACCTCGCTTTTAGACTCAGTGACTTGGGCGAGTATAGTGTTGTTGTTGATGCTCAAGGAACCTGGTCGAGTCGACCAGCACGTCGTCACGTGATCTTCATGAAAACAATCGCGAAGCGCCTTTATGTATAGTATATTCGCGATTTCTGAACAAATGAAAACATAGATTTAGCATCTGCTTTCTAAATTATTACTATACTTTATATCAAATATTAAAGGCTTGGTATACCAATTTCAAAAGTAATATTTTTTAGTGTATAAATAACTGATTTTATTATACTGTTTAGCAAAATTCATAATATAATTTACTAAATTAAAAAATAAAGTTATTGAAATTTTACTGCGTATAGTTTTTAGTGTACAAGTTAGCAATTTTTAGTTATTACTCTAATCATTTTTCAGTCTCAGGACTTGCGGAAATTATTGAATGTATGCTAATAAGTTTTAGAATTATTGTAAAGTTTTTTATAATTTGGCTCTGTCTCACCATTAGTGAAGATTATAATAATTTTAAAGAGAGTATTTTTCTCCTTGTACAAACATGGATGCGCGCTGTTTTCCCATCACGCACTCTCGCAGATAATCCGATTCATTTCGCGCTTTCATTATATTATTATATATTTTTTGACGTTCTCGGCGCCACAACGCATTTTTCCAAACGAGTTTATACGCGCATGGCCTCCATCGTTGCACGCAAATATATTACAATAAATTTCCATATTCATCATTGCTTTTTGTCAACTTTCAAAGAGCTATAGGGTTGCATTACAAAGTGGGAGGAAAGTATAATATATATATCCTTTATAACGGGAGCGTGGCGGGTATCCCCAAATGCGCAGGCGACAAACGGAAATCAGTAGCGGTGCATCGGGGAATAAAAATATTTTGATGTGCCGCTCTGATAATTTCGTGTGATTTATTCGTATTATCGTTTACCGCGCAATTATTTCTGCGAAATTTGAGCAAATAGGTCGCGTGAAATCAAGGCAAATCACTTAGCAACTCGATGCAGTACAATTTTCGTGCTGGACAAGGAAGCACGTTTTCTTAATAAGATAATATATCTTCCTCGTAAAAGACGAGTTTTACGAAGGGGAGGTATCGACGATCTTGTTTATGTTAGGAAATTTGTACATATTAAGATCCCACTTAATGTAAAATTAGTTTTCGCGAAAGTACGGTGATGAATCATTGGCTTAAAGCTGTGACTACGATAATCGTCCGTTTATAAAGCGATTTTTCTCTCGCTGGAAAGATGAGAAATGTTTTTTTTTTTTAGAAATTATACAATTTGACCCGATTACCGCGATGATACATTTAGTGTCGCCGGGCCAGGCTCGAACCGTTCACGAGCATAAAAGACCGTCTTATGAATAACCATTAATCAGCGCGAGTTCGCGTGACCGAATCATTCAATTTCGACGCACACACGCACACACACACGATTTTATCCGCTGTAACGCGCAACTAGAGCCTGTCAAGTGCGAATTTTCTCTCTCTCACTCGTCTCGCACCCGCCGCCGTACCGAGAGTCTATTTCCAGACTACCAAAAAAAGAACGAAATAATACACAACTAAATGCAAAAATATGGTCTCTGATAAGATAGCAGTCGCATAGCGGTACGAGCGCTATGCGCTTATCTAAAATTAAAAACGTCGGCGTCTATCTGGAGAGGCCGTGTGCGCGTATATATATGCACAAGCGGCTGCTTAAATACATAACCAGAAAAAAAGGAAGACGTCGGCATCCTGCGATACGAAAAGGAATACTTTTCTCTGCGTCTCCAAGACACACACGGTATAGGGAGAATGTAATCACGGAAACGAGAAAAATGAGAAACAGAGTGAAGAAACTGTACTAGCAGTTGAAGAATCTTGGTAACCTAGAAACGCGAATATGTGTATATAGAAAATCTCGTATGATAGGAAGACACGCGTTGAAAACAAGGGGGGAACCGAAGCCTATGTGGGGAAATCCACGAAACCTTTGATCTTTTTGATACTCGGTGGTCTACACATGAAAAAAAATTAAAATCATGTACCAAGCATATAGGCCTTTAGTTTTATTGCAAAACTGTCGAATCTGATGATATTCATATATACGTAAGTCAATAGAACGTTTCTGGGAAACTTTTGAAAAATGAAAAACCTCGAAATTAGTACTTTTTCAAGCGTTGCTCTGCAAATTTATTTTTGATTTTTATTCATAATTTTTTGAGGCATGTATGAATCGTTTTGATATTGAAGTCAGATATACATTTTACAATGACTATTCAAGTTATCTATGTGAAATGAGTGTGCCACTCAACGATTCATAATGATCAGCACTAAAAGTAGCGATACTCCATTTTGGGTAATTAATATATAACTATTGTATATCAAATAATTTCTATGATCAACCTTGCCAACATTTTCCAGTAGATCCAAATAGTTGACATTTTAAAAACTCCGTTACGCCGTTAGAAAAAGGTCTAAGAGCATTGCAGAAAAAAGTTCTGCTAATAAGAAGAAAAAACAAGGTGACAAGATTCCTCTTGAAGTTCATGGTGGTATTTTGAAAAAACTAAAATAGGCGAGGCAAAATAAAAAAGAAATTAAACAGAATAATAAAAAAAGTATTGTCTTACCTAATGAAGACAATGAAGGTGCTAAGAAAGTTGATTCTTTAAATAAAATAACAAAACACACTAATGCAAGAAACCGTATATCGAATGGTAAAAATAATGATCTAAGTAGAAAATCTGAAAAGAAAAAAAATATACAAAATTTATCTCTACAAGATCAAAAATATACATTAAGAAAGAGGAAGGGGTGAAAAGTTTTTTTTGTTTATTCATTAATGTAAATTTTATAAACTTTGCGTATATACACATTGTATAATATTTTGCTGTTCATTTAATATATGTATGTATATGATTATCATATACATATTGTATATTGCTGTTTTATATATATATATATATAGTTTATTTCTGAATAAATATTTTATTTGTTTCAAACTTTAAATACTAACATTCTTCATTCATATTCAATTTTTCCCCTCACTTTATCTACCTGTATCATTTTTCTGAACTCTTACTTGATACTTTTTTGAAATTAATTATATGTACAATAAAAAAACCACCATATTATAATGATGAATTAAAGATCAATTGATTTTTTTAGTAACAAAATCTATTTTTTAATTTCTTTTGCTATAAAATTTTGAGGCATCACTAAAAACGAGTTGCGCAAATGTATTATTGTTTAAGAATGTTAAAGTAGCATACCAAAAATTTAAAAATGTGTGCCTTAACATTTGAAATTGGATTTTCTTTTTGTGAGAAATCAAAGGTTTCGTGGATTTCCCCATATACGAGGGAAGTCGCGATATCAAAAATGAGAAAGACGACTAACGAGTGCCTCTCTCTCTTTCTCTTTCTACGAACTCTCGAAGTTCTAAGCCCCCGCTTTTCCTCGAGCGCAGCAGCAGCCGAGTTGACGAGAATCAAGAAGAGAAACGCGAGAGCTCGCCAGATGAGGAAGGGAGTGAAACACCAGATACGAGAGTTGATAAAAATTCATTTAACCTAGAAAAGCCATAAACACTGCGGGTGATTATTTGTTTTTTCCATGAGGCTCTTAGTATGTAACGCTGCTCTCGAGCGATTCACTACTTATGTAAATGAGTTACTATGGCTATATTAGGCTCTCTAGATAAAGTGGCTGAAATCGCTCGTCTCGATTTAGCGATCCGAAACGTCACGACGAAAGTGCAGGTAATGAAGTGACAGTACATAATATAATCATTGAATCGAAAATTATACGGTCGTAAAATGTAACGCTTCTGTTCCAATTCCTCATCTTATTTTACGGAAAGCTGCTTTTCGAACCAGAAAAGCAGAACACCAGAAACCAGCAACATTCCAGCCCATCATCGTTCTACATCCTTACAAAAAAAACGAAACAAAAGCCTAAAAATAACGCAAACAGTATTATACAAAAGTCACCATCGGTCTTTTTTTAATTCCAATCAGTTTTACTGCGGAAATATCCACCACTTTAGCAAAGAAGACTCCCCCCCCCCCGAGTGCGTTTCGCCTCTTTTTGAAACGAGAGAGGTGTAGAAGACAGAGGCGAGAATCTCGAGTTGCGCGCGCCTCGTGCACGCCGAGCAGCAGCGGCGGCGGCGGTACTCAGCAGCGAGTAACTCGACACTATACCGATTCTCTCTGTCGCCTACCACCACTAAGCTCCTTCCTCACAGTCGGTAGTTTCGTGCGTCGAGCGAGAGAGAGAGAGAGAGAGAGAGAGAGAGAGAGAGAAAGAGAGAGAGAGTTTTGGCTTGGAGATAGTGCCATAAGCCGAATGCGCACACACGCCTACCCGTCGGCTCTAATTCCTGCCGCGATGCGAACGAAGAAAGCGACAAGACTTCCGCTATATAAGACGAAAGAGCTGGACTCGCCTGCAGCAGCTCGCCTTGCGCGCCCCGAGATATTGCAGTTATTCGGATCATTTTTCGCTGTTGCTGCTGCTACTATACGCGGCGACTCGCTTCGAGAATTGCCTGCGTTGCTGCTACCTACTATCGCAGCTAACCTTCTTAAGCGGTGGAGATATTTAAAAGTTATGATTTTTCAACGGAAGCTGTAGATTTGCGGCGAAACCGTGATGGAATTAACGGATTCCGGATCTATTGGTAGGGGACGTGAGATCACGACGGTTAAGTCTTGTTTATACATTCGAAGTATAAGTGTGTAATACGATTGAAAGATTTGGGTTTACTTGTCAATGGCTTTGGCTTTTTTTTTCGTACTTGCTCATATGTATGAAATTCATTGCGAACTGAAAGAATAAAAAAAGGGTTGCTAAAAAATCTGATACTTTTAATTTTTAACATAATGACAAGATAATTTTGGTAATCTCAGGACTTTTAAAATAATAAAATTTAATTTCATTCCCCCTTTTTACAGAGTGAATAGATTAACATCCACAGGGAAATCCATTAGCAGAGGTACTCGCGAATCCAAAACGTGCACATTGCGCTCGGGAATAATGGTTAATGAAAACTGCCTGCACAATAAGGAACACAACTTTAGTCGGGACAATCATTTCCTAAAACAGTACAACAGTTATTTTTATTGAACTCGGCTGCAGTACAACAAAGAGAAAATCCAGTATACCGTATTGCAGTACAAAGTGAGACACAGAGTTGATTCTCTCTCTCTCTCTCTCTCCCTCTCTCGCCTGACTTTATGGCGTTTTACCGTTCGCGGATCGCGATTAAGTGGAAGGGAGAGTAGGGCGAGATAGAGAGAGAGAGAGAGAGAGAGAGAGAGAGAGAGAGAGAGAGAGAGAGAGAGAGGCAGCGCATATCCCCATCAAGAAGGCGACGTATCGGATTTACCTTGTTTTGCGGCCGTAAATCTTCGCCGAGCGGTTTTGCCGACAGCCTTAGAAGTTCACAACAGCTCTCTTACACGGTAAGGACGATTTTGCATTGTTTGTTTTTGCGTAATTAGCGCCGAGCGCCGTGGCTTTTCTATATATATATATGTGTGTGTGTGCATACATATTATATACTATATAGTTAAAAGTTGCGGGCCGAGCGGAGGATGCCGCAAGTACACTACGAGGGACGTAAGAATTTTTGTTCGATATCCTGGACGATGGCTGAGGCAATAGTTCTGGCGGTGTGCCGCTGCTGTGCAGTGATGTGACAAGGTTTAGATGAGTTGACGGATGCGATTGTGTGCGCGCGATTTTTTTCTCTTTGCTATTTTGTGGTTCTGGGCTTTTTATAGTAGCGGAGGATATACTTGTGTCTGCTGGCGAGGACGAGCGTTGGTTGGGAAATTGTGTTTTTGAGAATAATTGAGTAAGCGCGCGATTACGCGGTGGTTAGGATGGCGAGGGTTTGCCAATAGAGTGTGGGGAACAGAAATAGATATAAATAAAATGAGTATTCCTCTGGTGAAATGCAGAAATTTAAGATTCGATCAGACAGCGAATGTTTTTAATTAAGAATAAATAATAGATTTGGCTGGGTTAAAAAATGTGCTACAATGATATTAGATTGAGAAATTCAGATCAAAACCATTCATAGGTTGGAGGAAGAAAGCTAAGAGACATCTTGACCAAAGTCACTGCAGGATAATTGAAGTAATTGTAATATACATTTATAGTTATAAAAAATACTTTCCTGCATACGAAGAGTAATCATATTTGGCTAAAGCGATTAAACGCATAAGTCTCAGTCGTCCGCGAGAGAGAGAGAGGGGGGAGTATAGTGCCGTCGATTAGCCTTAAGTAAGCTTGAATAAAGTCAAGTGCAATTTGGCTCGTCGCTGCTGACTCAACGCTCTGCATGGATATATATAGAACCTACGTGTCTGCTCGTACGCGCCAATGCAAAAATTGCCCGATGAAACGGCTGCAATTCGCGTATCATCGTCCAGTCCCCACCAGTCGATGCGCTCTCCTCTATTTTACACATACGGGATACAGAATTCAATTAAATTTTCCTCGCTTTCTGACTTTTATTATTCGGACAGCTCGTCAACGATTCTTTTATCGCTCATTCACACGCCACATATACACACACAGATATTTTCGATCATTTTGCGATTGCATCTTTGTATAAATTGATCGAACAAAAACCTTCGATATAGCAATTTCAAGTGAATTCATTAAACGAATATTTCGATTTAATTTCCCAAATAAAATAATTCGAAGTCAGTATTAAAAATAAGAAGAAAGAATGTACGTATGATGAAAAAAATGTCGAGCATTCGCGCGACTATCCCGTATCGCGTTTCTGATTCCGCGAATACACATATATAGGAATGGCATACAGCAGCATGTCGCTCAAAATAGTAACAGAAATCCTCTCATATTCCGATGAACGAAACGCATCTGCTTTGATTTGACAAATCGCCGACTGCACTGAATTCCGCCACTCGTGTAGTTAGCAGCTCATTTTGTATCGCATATGATTTATATCAACGACCAACTCACAATGGGAGAGAAAAATCTGCTGGCTGTTCAATACACAATTTATAGACAATTATGTCGTGGTTTCTTTGAAATGCTTCTGTTCTTGTTTTTCGCGACTTGACGCTAAATTATTTGCTAGCATCGAACGAATCTAATTCTTGCTATGCCCGAGACTGTCGCGCGATATCGTAATTAAAGGCAGCATTTCCTTGTAAGCGTACAAAGAAGAATACCGCACGTAGTGCTCGCGAGGATAAAAATTCACTTTGGACTTGAACTGCATCGAAAAAGATATAAATCATCGTCAACTATTGAAACACAAAATTTGAGGTATTCTAAAATAATCCTCGCTCCAATAACAATGCAATAAAAACTGTTTCCCACACAATGTGCAGAACCCCTTGCAAAAGGTTCGTTCGCTTCCCACACCATCCAGAGAGAGAGAACGGGATCGAAAACGTGTGCGCGCAAAATCGTCGAACGACCGCCGCTGCCGCGGCGCTCATCCAGTCTCGCCGCTGCACACGAGCGCCGCCAACTCTCTCATATATGCATAATATACATGTATACCTTAGCACGGCCGACTATACCGCCTATATACCTATAGACGCCTGATTTCATCACACCGACAGTCCTTCCTCCCCCTCCGCAGCTTCAGATTCCGCGCAAAATGACGAAAGTCTCGCCGGTGGCTCGCGTGCAGTGCAGCTCGAGATATCGAAGAGAATCGAAGGAACTTTTTCTCCGACGGCAACGAGTCGCGCGCGCGCGCGCGCTTGCGTTTCTCGCGAGCGGCATAAAAGGCATGTACGCGCGCGACTCCTTGTACCTACACTCACTATATATCTATATATATATACACATTCAGGCAGCAGGAGTGTTGTATATCTTTGGTCGGCTCTCGACCGGCCTTGCGAGTTGCGGGGCCGGTATACACACACACACACACACACACACACACACAGACACACACATCGTACACAGCACACCGAACTCGAAATTCCGGAGCGCCGCCGCTGCCGCCGCCGATGAAGTCCTTGTTTTTTATATACCTGCATGCGCGCTCACGGTAGAGCTCTCCCAACCTCTTCCTTCGGCGATGGCGGCGGACGGCCGTGTCACGTGACTCTGTGCTTTCTCGACCCGCGCGGCACTCGGCTATGCGAGTAACGCGATATTCTTCCTCTCTCTCTCTCTCTCTCTCTCTCTCTCTCTCTCTCTCTCTCTCTCCTGCATGGTGCAGAGCGCGCGCGTCCCAGAGCCGGAGGTACACGCCGAGAGAGAGAGAGAGAGAGACCTGCCGGATTGTCGCTTGGTTTCTTTTGGCCTGTGTATGCAACGCACCTTGCTTATACCCATACCACTTCGATCTCTGCTTTTTTTCGTTCTCGCTCAGTATAAAGTTGAAACTCCCCCTTCTGGCAACATGCGGCGGCGCGGTTGGACTTTTTAGGACCTCGTTGACAAAAGTGGGCAACGTGTGTAACGATTTCGTACGCTACGTTTGGGAGTCACAAGCACGATGTGAGTTTAGCGGTTGGAATTGATCGAGAAGTTACATAAGGAGTGGAGTCATTTTTAAAAATACATCTTCTTCACCTTCGAGTCAGCAAGTTCGAATAACAGCCTGCCTGAATCAATCATTTGGCCAATTTACATATTCCATCGAAATTTAAACTGTTATAAAGACCATTACCATTATGATACAACAATCATCACAACTCATCTTATTTGCTCAGACTTATTATTCCAAAAAAGAACTGCTCCATCTCGGCGCGATTAGCGTAACTATAGCAAACGAGCTGAAAATTCCTATAACCCAAGTTTATTGATCCTGTTTCCTTATTTTTCTTTTCCCTTGCACACCGCGGCGAGTGCATTTCCCTCCTCAAATTAAGCATTTATGTACTTAGAAATTAGAACGGTACATAGCGTCGAAGCGTGAAACTCGCGCTTACAAGACCGGTTGATAATCGACTCGCCGTCACTGCGATGTATAACACAAAAGTCTATGACGTGTGTAGATCAGGTTTTCGAGACTGCCGAGCGGTGTTGTCATTAATTTCGATTGTTTTTATACTTTAAAGCCCTCTGAGACCGCGCGGTGATTTTATCGCAATATGCAACAGGCAGAGAGAGCCGATGTGCCGCAATAAGCGGCGCCATTTTTGCATGAAAAAAATATAAAGTATAAGCCGAGCTGCTGCCAAACGCACGTGGGGGTCCAGCTTGACACCCGTGTTTTATAACGAACGCGTTTACGCGAATTTAACCCAGTTGAATTAAGTTATGCTGAGCGGCGAATGTGGCTATCGCTATAGAAGGAGAATTTATTCTTCGCACGGTGAAATGCTTTTGCCATCTAGATTCTGAGTTTTTTATACGCTTTATTTATAGAAAATGCGCGCCCGTGTGTGTGCGTAAGCTGTTTATTAGCGAATAGTGAGTCAGATTGAGAACGCAGTTTATCTAATGAAAGGAATGATGGGCAAATAAAACCGAATAAAACTGTGCTACTGCCTGTCTTGTTGTAAACATTTTATCGTAGCAGCATGTACGATTTTCAAAATACTTTTGTTTTGCTTATCCATGATTTTAGAAGATTAATTTACTCAAAAATAAACCCGATGGCTGTAAAGCACGAATTTGACGTTACAAATGTCTAAATTAAAATGACCAATATACTGAACGATAAAAAACAAGTCCATCGTCTCAATTACCATAATAAAAATAGTACAATATTTTATGTTTTGCTTTTTCATTAATTCAATTACAAAAACGTTATGATAATTTACATTTCACTAGTACAGAACGTAAAAAAACTTTCATATCTTATCTCTCAACTTATTAGAAAAACAATATCTTGTACGATCCTTTGCCATCGAGTAGTTATAACGTTATAATAACTGCCCGATGATATAACATCTAATATACAATAGTCAGCTTAATTTCAAAGACAAACAAATAAACGGCACAAGGAAAGGCCTTTATAATTTACATACCCGGTATAAAGCTAACACACACAACAAAGAAAGGGCAGAAAACCGCAAATAACTTATTATAGGCTCGCTTATAAATGTTTGCACTGCTGTAATAATTGAGGACGAAAAAAAGTGGATCCCAGGAGATCCCGTTAAAAAGGATGCAGTAATGCCGGCCCTCTCTCTCATCATCATCGCATCGACAGCGCAACCTCATTGAGCTATAAACTCGAGCGACTTTTACGGGAATCTATCTATCGTTGAGAGAGAGAGAGAGAGAGAGAGAGAGAGCGGTTGCGGAATCTACACAAAGTCCATCTCGCGCGTCAGTCAAGAGAAAAACGTCCTCTTTGATAACACGCTAACTTACGTACACACGATCCACTCCGATACTTATGCACACATACTCAAAGACATACATGTATACGACCGAGAGGTAAAGCCGCGGCGCTTTGAAAAAGTGAGGTTATGATCACTCGCGCGTGAAGCACGCCGCGCTAGTCCTGTGTGTGTGTGTGTGTGTAAAAGTAGTGTGTAAAAGAGAGGATGGGTCTTGTACTCGTAGTTTACGACCCCCACGGCCTCGGCAAAAATCGTAATCGCGACGATTAATTAGTTTTACACGATTAATCGCTCGTTGCGCCGCGACCATTCTTTTTCCTCCCTACCGCATAAGCTTCTCTCCCTTTACCTTCTTTTATCCTGAACACTTGCTCTCGTGATGTATGCGCTGGTGTGTGAGCGTGCGCGCGCGCGTGTGTGTGTGCGTGTGCGCAGGTTTGCTACAAGTTTTCGTGCGCCTCGGGCATTCGTTAAACTGTTCTCGTGTGCGTGATTTATTCGAGTCGACTGCGTAAATTATATTTTTTAACATTCGAGAGAAAAAAAGAGTGTACACGGGATATAGGAACGGGGGTGAGAGTAAAAAAATGCCACCAAAGGCTCATCGTTCAAAGTGATCTCGGGGGAGAGAAAGAGACGAGAGGCCTTTTATTTTACTGAGAATTTCTTTGTAATTGAATCGATTATCCGCGCGAGCGGGAGAAAAACACTCAATCAACGCTTTAAGTGAAAGCCGAATTGGGATTTTGCGCGAAACTCCACTCTCTCTCTCTCTCTCTCTCTCTCTCTCTACATGCATTCTTGTATTCTTTTACGAGCAGCATGAAAGCGAGTGTATACTTTTTTCTGGGGCATTGCTAAAAACTCTTGTACTTAATTGTGTAATTGGATCGTTGCACTCGTTATTTTCTCGTGAATAATCAAATAGCTTCCTTAATTGCGCCTAATTTCAAAACTGACAGATTGCATTGAAACACACTGCAGTAAAATAATCCTCATATACATACAAGCCAATCTAAGCATAATTAATCAATTCTTTATCATCATACATTTTTCGTTCTACAAGTCTATACGAAGCTCAGCTTTCGATAACCATTTACAATCGCAGCTGATTAACATCCAGCCCAGACGGTATCAAATTACAATCAACATAAGTCGTAGCCTGACTCACCCGCACACCCACGTGTGCAGTGTGTATACACATATGTGTACGTGTCTGTGTGTCATCAGTTATTCTTTTCAAAACAGGCTCGAACTCGTCAATTACCATTACGTCACACAGAGGCATGATATACTATATATCGACTGTCTGGTAAGCCCCGAAAACCATAAACATGTCGTCCACAACAATAAGCAGGGGAAAAAATTGGTGTCGCGAGCCGCCTAATCTCGCAAAAAATCTTATGCAATTCGCTCCGTAACTGCTGCACATTTCCTTTGTTCGGAGAGAGAGCGCGAGAAAGAGAGAGAGAGAGAGAGCACGCGCGAGAGAGAGATTGATTGATCGATTACAGTTCATTTGCCATGGCACAGGCTGTATGTCACAAAAAATGATTCATGTGTACTTATAAATAAATATAAATAACTATGCATTAATGTAACACAATAATATTGGATAAAACATAGAAGCATTGAGTAAATGTTTATAAAGACTATCGCTAAAGGTATTAAAAGAAGCATACTCGGTTATAATTTGCGGGAGCAATGACTAAATATAGCAGCGCTCAGCACTGTTGCCAGTACGCGTGCCGTCACTCTCACAGCACGATCGGCAAGACGGTGCCGATTCGGCTTCGGAACCCAAAGAAACGAACACCTGCGACTCGTTGCTGTCAATTTCGCCGCTATTTCGTATATTATAAGTAGGATCAGAGAGAGAGAGAGAGAGAGAGAGAGAGAGAGAGAGAGAGAGCGGGAGAGAGAGAGAGAGATAGAGAGTGAGAGAGGCCCGAGCGAGCGAGTAAAACGTTTGACATCGAGACTCAATAAAGCTTCCCTCTTTGGGGAGAGAACAACCGTAGAAGAAAAAAATAAAACGCAACACCCACAAAAATCCTCTCAACCGGACGCGTATGGGCGACGACGTCATACATCGTGGGGGCGAGAGATAAAAGAGAAAAGACCACAACAAAGTCGGTAAAGAGTAATCTTTCAACTTCATCAATTTAATTACTGGAATTCCTATCGAATGAACTGGGTAATACAGGCGATTCCGCGCAATTGACTTCGACCTTTTCTCTCTGCCGCCCTCCTCGTTCTCTTTTATACCCTGCTGCCTGGCAACGCACTATACAAAAAAAGTAACGACCAAATTTTTTACGATAGCGCACGTCGGCTTTTGAAGTTTAGACTACTGCGCTGCACAGGCAACTCTTGCAGGAACGAAACGAGAAACGCACTGCTGGTGCTGCACGCAGAGAGATCGCGGAACGAGGTAGACTGCAGGAGAAAAAATAGTGTGCGCAGCGACTAGAAACAATCATAGAAAGAGGAGCGTTCAAAGTTGATGGCTTTAATCTTCAATGGAGTCCAGATTATGCGCTACGGATATAATTAGCGGAGATTGATTTAATAAATGGGATAAGGCTGTATTGTGATTGACTTAATAATAACGTAACCTGTTCCGAGATCCTAAATCTCTTATCAGCTGGGGCTCAAACACTGGCTTTATTAATGATAACAACTGCACTATAGGAGTCTTTAGTAAAAGGCGACTTACTAAATTTAGATATCATTCGTACGATGCGTATCCCGTTCGTTGAACAAGTACAAGAATAAAATAGGTAAACATTTTAAATCGTCTCACTAAAACTGGTTGCTCGCAAAAATTGATCGGATTATATTGTTCTGACTATACAGTCACATTCAAAATTTACTTTTTACTTAAATCGTAAATAAATAGTTATATAATGTAAAATTTAAATTTATATCTGGGCAATTTGTAGAGAATTTCTCAGCTGAACAACATTTTACGTTTATAAGCAACTATACCTTCGGTTGACCTTTTTACTATTATCGAATTATTTGCTTACGATTTAAGTAAAAACTAACTTTTGGATGTGACTGTATAGCCAGAACAGCCTTAAGAACGCTGAAATCGTCAACATCTATTGGTCGTCAACGAGGAAATAATATTGTGGCTCGACCAGTTTTTCAATTGCAGAAACACTGTGCACGAGATAAAGAGATAGAGGGCGAAAACAAAGGAAAAATGCAGAAGAGACGAAAATACTTGAGAGAGCGAGCAAATAAAGTGAGTGAATAAACGTGCGGCTGGAAAGAGGGATTGCAGAGACGAAGTGAAGAATCAGGTATATATATAGGCGAACGGCGCAACAAGAAAGAGGAGGAGAGAGAGAGAGAGAGAGAGAGAGAGAGAGAGAGATACACTCTATACCCAACAGATGAAGCATGCAGTCGACTGCGCGTGGAGAGATAAATTGACAAACAGACGATAATAATACACTGAATGGGAATCAGTTTCGCTTTGTTTCGTCGTTATCTTGTTAGAAGCTTCGCCATCGGACAATGATGTTTTCAATTTATTTAAATATCGCTCGCGATTACTTTTAGAAGTCTGTGTACACACGTTAGCGAGGACAACAAGTAGTTTTTAATAAAAATAACTAAACGATAAAGTAAGAAATCCTTTTATAATGATTGAAGAATAAATGAGTGCATATAAGTCTGAATTAAATCGAGTCTTGGGTCGTTGACTAGTGCGGTTACACGACCACGTGAATAAGTAATTAGATCGCAGATTTGCTTTTTGTTCTGCGAAATTTCAGATTAGTAGATATATGTTTATCATAATGCAGCCTATAATAGAACGTGGGGTATGTGCTTATATTATGGGTAGACGCGGCCACAATCTGAGCCATAAAATATTTCTATTTTCAGTGGTGTGAGCGAGATGCGAGACTAATAGGTGCAGCCATACCAGTAATTAGATCATCTTTGCGAAAAAATCAAGAAAAAATTATTAGACCGGATGCTGTGAACTATTTAGTTGGCTAAGAACTGATCGATATTTTTTTAACGAGAATTGTTGACTACACGTATCTCGAGATAATGTCATTTAGAACAAGAGTGAAGCTGCTTTTCTTATCTGCTGAATATAATGAAAATTAATCGATAGCTTAATCAACAAACTCCTCTCATACGTTCCTCCAAATCTCAAACGATACATTACCACGCGCATACATTAATAAAAAAGAAGACCGAGAGAGAGGACGAAATACACACTGCAACTATACTGCACTCCAATAGATGATGAGGCTTACGCGCGCGCGGGCGTATATGTGTACAAGTGGTGAGGAGCGAGTGAGAGAGCGCTGTACATTAGCGAGCTGAGGTACCACACACGACATACACACGACATACACACGTACACGAGCTGGCGGGTGATAACCTCTCATTGTTCATGACACACGCGTTCTCTGAAACGTGTTATCGCGACATCCGCTCTTATACTGCCTCTAACTCCGCTTCTCGTGTATACGCCGCTGCCTGCTGCCTGCTGCCTATAGGCCGAGAGCGCCTCGTTTTACTTTTATGCACCCTACCCATGCATTCGGCGCTTACGTGCGTTAGTTAGGGGAGGGGGGAGGGGGGGGGGCGAGGATAGAGCCACCGAAGATTGCATCATATATACGTAAAATCAGCAATACATGTATTTATGTGTCCTGGAGGTTGTATAACGTTGCAGTGGATGCACCCAAAATGCATGTGTATCGATCGGCGATGAACGATGAACCTTTTTCAGAATATATTAATCCGTCGAATCACTCCTATGCGAGACACCCACGCGATTTTCCAATTTTAGACAGACTTTAAGCGGAATAGCTCGCGTACGTGTTTGTAGACACGCGCACGCGTAGTCCCTCTTTACGACTTTCGTTTCGTCGGCTACGACGACGACGAATTGCTTCGCATCAAAACGCTTCTGTCATTCGCTTTATCTCTCTCTCGGGTCGCTCGAATCGACTTTACCCCTCTCCTTTTCTCTCTCTCTCCCCTGCCCCCCTCTCCCTCTCTCTCTCTCTCTCTCTCTCCTCTCTATATATCTGTCTATAGCGCGCTGACGGATTTCAATTACCGCGTCGGATACTCTCCGCTGTTGCAGTTGGAAAGCACTATACTCTTTTTTTATATTCGGCCTTTTCCATTTCCGTTTCCGGAAGCAGCAGTAGCAGCAGCTCTTTCTCTCTACAGGCGAGAGCTAGCGGCAGTTCAGTCCCTCTTTTTATTCTATTTTACTTTCAATTTCAGGTCAATGCGTGCTATGCGCGCCGATATAGACGTGTGCGTACCTAGAAAGTGCGTACATATAAGAGCTCTGTGCGTGCGTGCGTGCGCGCGTGCGTCGGCGAGTGATGATGGCTAATCGATGATATTTCATTTCGCTCAATTTTTCGTGTCGATGGATTTTCCGCCAGTTCACCCAAAAGAGACGATAGACTCTCTATGTACCTCTTGCTAAAAGCGTTATTTTCATTGATGCGCGCGCGAGTGTGTGTGTACGTATGCACATGTGGAGAAAAGTGTCTGAATCATACTGGGTAATGCGCTCTTATTATAACTATAGCCGAGAGACTCTTTGCTCGCTCGCCAGAGCCGTTCAGAGGTAAATTTCACTTTCTTGCGCGTCCCATAAGAGCAACGGCACCAGAGTGGCAGCTGGCCTCGCGTTTAATTATCCTTTAGGACAAAAAATTTGCATAATCACGCGAGAATCCGCTTCTACGCTTATAACACAGCCGAATATGTTTACTTACGACCGATTCTTTTTTTGTTCGCGGGTTATACCGTTTCCAGTGGTAATGTCATCGCTTTAAAAATGTATGCAGGTAGAAAGTTCACACTGTTGTGATTTTATGAGGTTTTTAAATTCTTTAGCGCATTCTTTCCCTTCTTTAAACATAGACAATGGCTCTCGCACATAAAATCTCGAAAAATTCCAAATGACTGGACACGAATGATTAGTGGAACATGAAATGTACACTCGAAAATCGTTTGCTAATGTAAATATTAAATAAAAGAAACAAGTATAATTTTTACTATGGTTATTTAAATTTTACTTAAAATCAATTTCCAACCTTTACAGTCTGTATAACTACTCTCGTTAGCGAACAATGCATAATAGGTGTAGATTTACGTAAATTTAGAATTTCTCCACAATCTTTCCGACGTCATCAGCTGAACAATATAGTACAAGCAAAGTCAACCACACCGACAGATCCCGAACATCGAGGCTGCGGATAAACACAAAAAACGAAAAGGCACACAATAAAGCGATATATTCATGCAATAACGCAGATTGTTTACTCGCATCTCGGCGGCCAGAACTCGCAGATCCAACGTATAATCGAACGGTAATTAAGTATTGAAGAGTATCCGCGAGATGAAAAAGGGACTATAAAGAGAGCGAGAGATAATAAGCTGGAGTTCATTGTACAACGACCACCGGCGCTCGATATTATGTTAAACGGGTTATATAGCTGCAACAGCAGTGGAGAGATGTACCCTCGATCGTCCTGTACTATTTAGTAAAATCAATTATCGCGGGAACGAGTGAATATGAACTGTAGAAGAAGGAATATGGACTGTTCCTCGCGACGGAGTTACGTAAGCGATAAATAATCGAGCGCCAAAACCAACGACTCTATGCGCACACAGCACCGAGTTTGAAATCGCGTATTTATCGGTCGAGTCTACCGCTCCCCTACTCCACCAACTTTTCTACATATCTAATATATATATACGCAGATGCAGGAGGTGCAGAGACAGAGAGTGAGAGTGTGAGAGAGAGAGACAGAGATTTTTGCGCATATGTTCTGTTTTGGAGCTGCAATCGGGTCAAGATACTTCTCTTCTCTGTCTCTCCTTCCGTTTTCGTTACGGTTCAATATTTTATATTGGATTGCGCGCGGGGGAGTTGAGCTGCGCCTCTGGTGCTCTGCACTGTGTTCCTGCAGTCGTCAGCGAATGGCGATTCTATAAAGTTTTATTTAAAGGAAAGCTTTTTTTATTAAACGCGAACGAGAGAGAGTCAACCATTTGTTGCGCAAAAAAAGCACTCGAAATTTTAAGTCCTCCGACGATCATTAAATCCAACCCTATACTGCATTATCGAAAATTATTTTCAATTCCGATTTATTCTGCTTGTTATATATAAGTAAGTATACCTTCTTTTTTCTTTAATGTTCTGCACGTATTAACCTAAACGTACTTGAAAATACAGCGATGAATTTTTTTCAAGTATATCCATAAGATGTGCTAAACTTAAATGCACTAATAATTTTAAAGTTTCTACAGCACGCCGAATAAGAAGAATTTACTATTATAGATACTTAATCTTATACGCTCAATAGATAGTTCGTTACTATAAGTTTATTTCGTATACTGAATATTAGCGCGTATAGTTTCTTATCTCAACTGTACCTTCTCTACTATTTTCATCGCAGCTATTGCAATAAAAGTAGTTTTAATGAAATTCTTGACATTAAATTCAAATACACTATCGCAACGAAATTGACAAAAAGAGTTCGTATATGTATAATTCCCACAGAAAAAATCACATAAATCCATCAACGTAACGCAATATAAATGTTAATAATCCCGACCTCGATCCAGCAGCCGCCACACATTCAATAAAAATCATCGACGCACGTAAAGTCATCAATTTCCAAACTAAACAGCCATCCGCAGTTTAAATTTTCATTTTTATTAGAAATTCCACACGCATTAAGTCACGGCTATTTCTTTCTCTCTTTTTCTCGCTACGTATAAAAAGGTCAATCTATCCATCTATCTTTCTCTCTCTCACTTTCCCACCTCCCACGCGCTCATGTCTCTTACAAACGAGCGCTGACGCTGCGTGTCGCGCCTTCACTTTATCATTCCCTACACACACACGCACGCACGCACGCACGCTTATAAGAAATCGCTCAAGAAAATGGCAATGTATATCATACATGTGTAAGGTAATTCATATATGTATAAGCTGGCTGCTGCATGCTGCTGCTGCGTATTATTGCAAAAGAGACGCTGCTGCTCTGTGGTACATATAATAGGGAAATGACCGAGTCATGAAAAATCCTTGTGTCGCGAGGGAGATATCGTGCGTGCGTAATCCGCGAGAGCCCACGAACCTGAACTTTATGCGGATATTCCCGCACGTGTATGTGTACATGTCCTCCAAGCATAAATACATCAGCAAATCTTTTTGCTGCTGGTGTTCGCACTCCGCTCGTGCCCAGTGTGCCGTTATACTCGCGTGCAGTACATCTTTTATCCGCCTCTTTTCACTTCTCATTTTCCCTATGCGTGATTTTCGAAATTGTTTCGATATTCGCGAATCTTTTGGGCACCATTACTGCTGCATATACCACACATCGCCATGTCGTTGTACTGCACCGTTAGCTTCGTTCATTATATTAAAATCTTTGTATTTAAAACGGATAATAAAGGCCGCTTGTAACTTTTTACAACTCCTTTGTTTGCATGCGAGTGAAATATTCAGCCTTGATCGAGATATTGCATGTCGTATCGTAGATACCTTAATCGCTCCTCATTAGAAAACAAGTGGAATCTATAGACATGCATGCCGTACGATAAAAAACTTTTTTTCACAATTGTTAGACGATCAGCGTCGCATTTTACCTACTTCCCCAAAAATTGCGCTGTGCGAAAAAATAGGCGCAGAGCCACCCGGTTGAATCTTGGCATGAAGCCGCGGGTCTCCCATTCATTAAGCTCACACATTAAAATCTGCTGCTCCCAAACAACCTGCACACCTCCTGTACGAAGTGCGAGAAAGAGAGACATTTAGAGAGATCGAGAGCGAAAGCGAGAGCGAGAGCGAGAGCGAGAGAGATATATAGATAGATAGATAGATATTTGTTTATTTGTAAATATTTACAAAAAGTATAACATATATAGTTTTAAGTATTGCACATATTTTCCTTTAAAATTGCAATAAAATTACATCCAGTCGAGATTATTATTGCACTTACTATGATATCACAGATTTGCTTACTCAGGTAAACTAAACTACTTAAAAATCAGTCTTAAGGGGATGCAGTAGCGACAAACGTGCTTTTTCTTTCGCTGATATCTTTTTCTATTTACAACGAAAATTAATATTTAGACTTGAGCGGCGTAGTGCTCGAAACAATGAATCATCCTGTGCTTGCAGAAGTCGATCTGATTTGTCGTTTTTACTATTAATTGGAACCAGTAAGACGCGTTTTCGCATTAACAGCAAGCCTCAAAATTACGGTTATATCTATATGTGTTTATAACTTTTAATATTTATAATTTTGCGTAATATCGGGACTTGGCCGGCGTAGTACTCGTTGCTATTAATTATTTTGTGCAAGATGGGGCTTATGTGATTTATCATTTTTCAAATTAACTGGAACATAGAAACAGATCGAACAGCCTGAGGAGGGGGGACGCTACTGCTTCCCCTTAAAATATTGCACAAACCTATTACTAGTATCACAACGCGCCACATAAAATACAAATAAACAGAAGTTTTAAAATCAGTCAATATCTATCATATAACAATACATTTAAAAAATAAAAAGTCAATTATTCACTCTACTCATTCATTCCTTGACACACTCACGCTAATAAATACACTCACACTTTAAAATCCATGTATAGGGGACAAAACGAAATAAGTTAACATACAGCTTATTCGATTGCCCCAAGTGCGACGAGAGAGAGAGGAAGGGAGGGAGAGAGATAGATAGATAGATAGATAGCATTTTATTCCGTTCCAAGAACAAAAAGATAGTACATTTTACAGGAATAATACAATAATTACAATGGTTACTATACCTATACAATAAAATATACCACAGTCAGAATCAATGTTACAGAGAGAGAGAGAGAGAGAGAGAGGGAGGGGGAGGGGGGGAGAGGTATAAGATAAAGAGAATATAAAAGAACAAGACACAGTGTGCGGAGCCGATGTACTACGCGTAAATTCGCGAACTAAAATGGGATTTTCGAAACAACGGCCTTTCTCTCTCTCTATCAGCCAGGTCGTTTTCTCCATCGTGCCGCGCACAGGACTACCTCGATGGAGCGACCGAGGCACAGAGAGAGAAGAGAGAAAGAGAGCGAGAGAGAGAGAGAGAATTCGCTAGTTGGCGATAGAGTCGACTATGGTATTCTGCTATGGATGCTGCCATCGCTGCTCTTGTAACAGCAGCAGCGGCTGCCGACTCTCTGTGAGCGGCGAAAGAGAAAGGAAGCCTGTGCAGAGGGATCGAGAGAGAGAGAGAGAGAACTGCTACGGAGAGAGAAGCTGCAGAGGGAAATGGAACGAAGATGAGAGAGAGAAGGGGATTAGTGAGCGCGCGGATGACTTGCCTTCCTTGCTCCAAGCCGGTGAAGGCGGCGATACAGTGCTGCCGCGGCTGGGATGCAGAAGTGGTGCGAGTGAGACGGACGATTGTACGCGGAGAGCAATGCCCCTTTTATGCTCGCGCGCAATTCTCACCCGAGATATATTTTGCATTGGATGAAGCCCTTCCTCTCTCTCTGTCTCTCTCTCTCTCTCTCTTCGATGCCATACTGTGAGCAATTTTCGGTGTAAGCCGCGTTTATAAAGCAACAGACGATCGCCGCTGATCGAAAAATATTAACTTTCACCTACTCAAAGCATCGGCAAACAATTTGTTCTGTATGTGCGCACATTTGCATTAGCGAATTCAGAACAGAGATTCTGCATTTTTGCCGAATTGCTTTATTATACTATATATATGTAACTAATTTTGCTATCAGAGTTGTGCTACTCGGAAAGTTACAAGTGCCACGACGATGACTATGACTGCACAAGGGCTTGAAACTCTAACTTTCATTCGCCTGCTGCGAAACACTACTGCACAGAGAACAGCCCTAAAGTTATTTCCATTCAAGTTCTTGTGCAGTGCGAATGGGACGAAGCTACTGGCTGTATACCGATGCTTTCGAGTGACGACGTGCGCGAAATCTTTTGCACGCATGTAGAAATTCTCTGACTCGACAATCGGCTTTTCCGACAGAAGCTCTAATAAGATATAAGTATAGAATAAAATAATTAATGTTAAAACAGTAGCTTGTCAATTTTTTTAATGCCCGCGGTGAATTGATAATAAACAGTTTAAAAACACAAAAGATGAATCGAAAAACCACAAATTTGTTGTTAAATAAATGTAGTCACACAGTAGTGGAAATAGGTTTTTATTTTAAGTAAAACTAGGAAAGGTACATCTGACTTCGACGATCGATCAACGCAAAGTGAGTGGGGACTCAAGGCGTCGCGCACAGTTCCCTCTAAGGTCCAACGTCAGAGCCTCGACGTATCGCCTCGCATTACATAGCAGAGAACATATAGCGTTCCTATATTCACGCAGTTACACTTGTCAATTCTATATCTCTAACATTTGTAATAGTTACAATCAACACTATAATGTATTGTGCATAAGGATCACTAACCCACAAAGAAATCAGGAACGAACAGCACCTAGTGTTAGCGCGCGAGGCCCGTTTCTGCTCGGGTATCGATAAGCGAGGGAGGGGATAAGTGTCGCGATGACCGATCGCAGCGCGAGTCTCTGACGAGACTCGTGATGCGTCAGTCAATCGACTTTGATTCGCGCGGCGCTCGTTTTGAACGAGCGGCCGCGACACCTAGAAATTAAAAACTCGAGCCCTTCCAATCAAGCAGACAATGCCGGAACGACGCGGTAGCGCACCATCGCGATGCCCTCGTGATCAACAGCGTAATCGGGGCATCTAGATTGGGAAGAGAAAAACCAAGCAAGACGCACTGTGCACATTCTAAAGTGGTGGTGGTGGTGGTGGTGGTAGTGGTGGGGGCGGTGGCGGCAGCAGCAGCAGCAACAGCAGTAGTGGGAGAGAGCGAGAAAGAGAGATATAAGTATAGAGAGGCGGTCGTTGGCCGGCTCTCTTGGACAAGGTTGCCGCAAGGCAAAAGATGAGAGAGACAGACGCAGAGAGAACCCCGCGCGTGTTTCGCCATTTAACTCCCATTGGGACAAGGATCTTTGTGTACTACTGCTGGACTCGATCGGGTATATACATACATACGCGTAAACGCGAGTGTTCATAAGAGAGCGTTTGATGCAGCTCTCGGGTAATCGATTGCGCGTCTCACAATGCTTATTAAACGTTCGAAGAAACAGAGAGAGAGAGAGAGAGAGCAGAGATCCAGAGAGAAAAAGAAAGAATTAAAGAGAGGGGGTGAGAGAGATGGATATACGATGGCTGCTGTTGCTGCTGCTGCTCCCCGTAAGAATGCTGGAAAGGCTGCGTCCGTCTTGTTCATTTTCGGCGTTGACGACGTGCGCCACGATGTGGCACGGCTGTTGCGCAATAATTACCGGATCGAAATGTATTATTCGCGCGCGCGCGCGTGCGACGTAGGCGTTAACTCGTTGCCAAGAGGTGTTATTTTAAGGAGATGCCTTGTGCTATAATGATATATCATAGAACCTGTCGACGATCCTCTATATTTCTCTCTCTCCTTATTCTTTATTCTGTCAGTCCCATGTGTGTGTGTGTGTGTGTGTGTGTTGCTTTCTTTCTTCGACACGAAATGTTACGAGTGTATCGATGGCGTATTATATTATTCTGTCTCTATATCAGCATATTATACCTCTATGACGATTGTGTGCTATTCTTTATATACCGAGTAAAGCTACATGTTGTTTTTAGCCAGAAAAAATACTTGATTTATATTCTTTTCCGCTATCCTCTCTAGATAATATATAAAAGAGTGACTGTGACTCCAGTACATAAAAACTCTTTTCAAATGACGATTAAGTGTTTTTCCAATTAAAGCATATCAAAGTTAGTTTTGTATTTTTGTTTCAAGAAAACTTATTTACACGCCTTCATTATGGCTATTAAAAAATATACAACTAATTTTGTTTGATTTGTTAGAGCACGTATCCGAAGATGTATACCGAAAGTTTCATTAGGGGCATGAAAAATAAGTTAAATACAAACTTACCGCAATGACTGTGTGCCACAATGGAAAAGTTGAAAAAATCCTTGTTTTTTCCTCGTTAGTAAAGGGAGGCTTAAAACGGCGACGACGTCGGCGGTGCACCCTCATGTTCCCATTTAAGTCACGTTGACAGAGGGAAGAAAAAAAAGAAGGCAGAACAGCCCAAAGTCATATATGCAGTATATTATACGAGGTAATTATACGAGGGAGTATACGCGAGCGGGAGGAATGGGAAGCTCGCAGAACTCACGTTTCCAATCTCATTGTCAAACATTCGATTGTCTCCCCTTATTTTTCATTCATCGCGACGTAGCAAACGGTATCGACGGCAGTCCGCAAACACGGAAATACACAACTTGTCGAAGTTTTGCCTGCACTCATTGAGGGACGCTAATAAGTCGGTCAAACAATGTTCAGCTAATTTTTTTTTCTAATTCAACGTCGCGTGTCAATTCGGAGTTACATCGTGTGATTCGGGAGCGATTCAAGCGGCGAGTCGTTCGTGATTAAATATTCATTTTGTATTCGATGGCCTGCGAGATCTGCAGTTAAAGTTTTCGTTTTGTGCTACTTCATAATAAGAAAGCCTGAAGTTTATTTATGATACACATAATTATAAATGTGTGTGCGTGTACGCGTGAGCGAGGATATAAATGGAGGATTAAATTAAGTATTCTCAAAGTCTTGACTTGTTATCCGTCTCTAATCCTTGCGTATTACATTGCACATACACGCAACGTTAAATAAAATCATTCGCCGTGATTCTTTATCTCCGGTAGCTTTTATTCCATCACACTTTCGTCGCTTTACACGACGTATATAAGCGCGCTGCGAAAAAAGAAAAACTTTTTATATTAGCCGATAAAGCTGGATTTTGCATTCCACTACCTCCCTCTCCCTTTACTGACCTGCCTGTTGTACGACTGTCCCCTGCACAATTATCCTCGGGAAAAAAATTCGCGTAAAACTAAATACTCGCAGTGCTGGGGTTTCATTTTTGTACTCAAGCACAACCCCGGCTCTTCCTCAAAAAAAGAAGAAGAAGAGGAAAGAAAAAGAAGAAAAATAGAAACTGAAAAAAGAACAGTATACAGAGTGGGGAAGAGAGAGATAGAGAGAAAGAGAGGGAGAGAGAACAGAAAAAGTGCAGTACAGCAAGTCAGGGCATCACAACCTCAAGGGAATTTATCTATACGTATGCAAGGCAGTGAGAGAGAGAGAGAGAGAGAGAGAGAGAGAGAGAGAGCGAGAGAGAACTAAAAAGAAGAAAAGAGAGACTAGAGCAAAGAGAAAGAGAGTAGTAGTGCGGCAGCAATCTGCGAACGACTGCAAAGAGAGAGAGAGAGAGAGAGACAGATAGTGGGAGGAAAGAGGACAGAAAATAAAGAAAAAAAAGACGAGGTTAGGAAAAGATGAAAGAAGAGAAAATTTCTCTCTGGGTTTTTGGACTGTGAGTCTGCGAAAATCGACATACGCGGCACATGACGACGACGACGTCGACGACAACGAGGCCAGTTATAGGGAGAAAGAGAGAAAGAGAGAGAGAGAGAGGGAGAAGACGGGGCCGGAGTATATTCGTTTATTTACATCGCTCGTTAGCCGCAACTGATGAATTAGTGTCTCTTCCATCACACTCCGCGCACCTCTCTTTCTCTCAAACTCGATAAATATTTAACTTGCTCTCGAGGGCTGCAGAAAGAGAGGAAATGGCCGAAAGATAGATTTTATTCGCAAGAAGGACCGACTGGTGGAACATACGCAGATGGTAATTAATGCTCTCACGCAGAAATGGCGGCGGCGGATGTGGCTCCCCCAAAACTGCTCGGCTTCTCTCTACAACGATTATTTGCTTTCGATAATTGAGCGTCCACCGTAGGATGAAAAGAATCGTATACATCAGGCAAATAACGTGTGTACTCGGCCAGTAATAGCGAAAGTTTTCGTGTGTGCTCAAGAGAGTATATATATGTATATAGATGTATGTACAGTTAAACGCGATGTTTGGTAGGCGAGAGCTTTGCTCGAGATTTGTTTTTTTTTGTCGCATGCGTGAAGGGGAACTTTCTTCGGGCGTCTCTTGAAATAGAAAATCATAGTTCGGCCATCGTCTGGCGTGTACATGCTGAGGGACTTTACTATGTTTGGTGAGGATGCGACATTGGCCGTTAGGAGAGTTTTCATAATTGCGCCGAGATGATGAAACGATCGAGTATATAACGCCTTTTTCCTTTACGTTTACTCTTTGTGCCTTTCGAGTTTTTTTTCTTCTATATATATACATACCAAGGATAATGTGTTTGTTATTTATAGGCTAGTATACGGGAATGCGGTCACGTTTAATTATTATAAATTTTAGAAATTGCGAGGAAACGGAGTGAGATATATCGATTGAAGAACTTGCTAGAATTGCGCTGAGAGTTGACGAATATTTGCGGCTCTAAGACAACTTTCTATATCGTAAATAATCTTATTTATGTTGTGTATGACTGCTTGGTAATATCTTATTCTGCACTCTAAAAAGCTGGAACGTGAAAGCTCATTTACACGTTGGTTTCTGGCGGTGACATAAGTCAAGGCCGTTTCCAGTAATTTTTCAGAAGTACATGAAATGTATATTTTACTAAGACCGATCCTTTGTTTCTCTTTTAGCCGAGTAATTCTAATTAATATATGAATCAGTAAAAGGGTGTATGACTTACCAGATGACTAACGCTTCGCTTAATCTATAAAAAAAGCAACACGTGATGTGCAACTAAGGCCAACTCACCTGAAACAGAAAAAAAGAGCAATCAATCAATACATAAAATTCAAAGGCAATAAAAATACTTAATAACACTAATTCCGCAAGTAATAACCCAGTTTTCTCCATGACATCCACGAGTAATCAAACTGCCGTTTCAATAAATCCTTTTATACGTGAAAGAGAGCGAAGAGAGAAGAATCGGTCAACAACAATTCACCTACTAAATTAGATGAAAGCAGAAGCAGCCAGTGTAGCCGACCGAAAGAAAGTTGAGAGAGTGAGAGAGAGAGAGAGAGAGGGGGGGGGGCGCTGGCGCGCAAAGAAATTAAACGCCCAAGCAGCAGCAGCAGCAATGCGCGCAAAATAAATCGCTGAAAACTGGCGGGAATCACAATGACGAATGAGAATAGTTCGAGTTTGCTCGTATAGGAGTGAGAGAACGAGAGAGAAAAAGGTTCCAAAAAGGACGATCCATTTATTGCGGAAACTCTGAGGAGCCCCGTAAGTTTCGTACAAATGGATATTCGGAAGACGCTTCGGAGACTCCCGGGACGAGGAAAAATAAATGACTTTTTGGGCGCGCGCCGCCGAGCTGCACCGTTACCCCCAGCGCCAGAAGAGAGAGGATCTATCCCGAAATGAATCGTGAATATTCAAAGGACGTCTTTGTCCTGGTCCGATCCATTACGCGGCACCTTCTTCCTTCGTTCGTTCGTTCCTTCTTTCTCCCCCACACCCCTCACTTAATAGAACTTCTCACCCATACGCCCGCACACACACACGCAGAGAGAGAGAGAGAGAGAAAGACACACACCTTTAGCACATTAGCGATACTTTCAATCTTCCGATTAGCCGCGATCGGCTTTAAAGTGGGCCTCCGTATTTATTATGTAAAGTCCGCTGCCGCGCGCGACCAAATTGAATAAGATGAATGACTGATCGAGGAGGGCGAGAGAGAGAAAGAGCGCATTTATATAAATGACCATCGACATCACTCTACTGTTTATCTTTTCGATTTCGCCGACATTTTTACTCTTATTAACGGCTCATTATTACTTGGAGAAAGAATGGCATACTCGATCACGGATCGACATTAGTAAATCGTTTTTTTTATTTACGTCTTACTTAGAAGTTCTGTGATTCATTTTTTGTGCATTGTTAGCGTCACCCTTTTTCAGAAAGACTCGATTTAATTGCGGAATTAAGTGTACACCAGAAAGGATAATATATTTTTATCATACATGGAAGAAAATTACAGTTGAAATTGCGAAAAGACTTTATCTATCATTTTGATGGAAACTTGTCAGTTAAATAAAAGACATAACTTGACATACACGGTTATTCAGAAACAAGCGATCTATTAATTTACAGGTTTTATCCAACAATGAACAGTTAACTTAATTGGCGAAAAAAATTAGTTGAAAAAAATTAGAAAATAACTTATTTCCTCTCGATATAGGTTGAACTAAAAATGACAAAATATCACACACAAGCAATATTATATACAATGCAGCATCGTATAATTTTTTTCCGATTTCACATACATGGCACGCATAAACCGGAGACAACACAAACACATTTCGCTCATTCAACCTTACGCACACACGTGCGTAATCGTGCTCTTCGTTTATCGTTCTCTCACAACCATACACAAATCCCCACGATTTTCCCTCTCTTATCTCAGTTTACGATTTCCCAGCATAAACATTTTTCCTTCATTTCTCTCTACCTTGTGCTTATTTTCTACCATCTCTCAGCTTCACCTGCATGGAAATATCGGAACAATGCGGCAGCAGCAGCAGCAGCAGCTACATACCTGCACCTCTCACAGCATCTCGCACACAGTGCACATGCGAATGCGCGTAAAAAATGAAATTACCATCAAACCCTGATTTTCATCTTCTCTCATACATTCGCCAGAGCGAAAGAGAATAGGCGAAGTTAAAAGAGCACCGAGCGAAAGGTCGCAGATGATGATGGTGATGGTGATGATGGTGATGGTGATGGTGATGATGATAATGATGATGGTGATGATGGTGATGATGATAATGATGATGATGATGATGATGATGATGATGATGATGATCATGATGATGATGATCATGATGGGAGCGCGAGGAGGAATTTGAAAATGAAGGAGGGAGAAAAGGGAAAGTATAAATGGTGAGCTTATCAAAGGCTCGTTGTTTGACTCTCAGGAGTGGCTGACAGCTTCCTTCTGTGATTGCTGCATTGCAGCGAAGGAGAGGGGAGAGGGGATTTAAAGGGTAACGCCAATTTCTAGGAAGGATTATCAATATGACGACGGCGGCGTGGCTTGCCGATTTTCCTTGGACTCGGCGTCTCTTTCTGTTCTAGGGGATTCCTCCAGCGTGAGCTTTTGGTTGTGTGCTGCCTATTCGAGTTCCGAGCTTTATGGGACTTTTCGATTATCACGGAATGATTGGAAATGCTGCCGGTAAGATTTCCTTCTATACACGTTATCTATACATTCTTATGGCCTTCCGAATTTTTGCTACTGTAATCGGTGTTTCTTTTTAAAAGAAAGTAAGTGCAGATAGTATTATTTGGTTGGAATTTATTGTTCAATATTCGTAAAAATACCGTTATTATATCATTTTTTTAAGAATATTCCATATTGTATACTCTTATCTGCTGTTTTACACATTATTTTTAATTTGAGATATCATTACATGAAGATTTACAAAATTGTAACTCACGGATCCAAAACCGTTAAAGCAAATATCGTGTTCCGCAAAATCAGACTTATTTATTTACATACAGCTTAATTTAGCCATCAATCCGAAAACTTAAGCTCCCGTCCATGAATACGAAAATTTAATAAACCTTACTCTCTTTCTCTCTCTCTCTCTACCAACTTATGCCCGAAATTAATTAAAAAATGCGAATCAATACAACGTCCTCTCTCCTCTTTCGTCGTGGCTTTGTATTAAATGGCAAAAATTTTTATGAAGAATTACCGTATATTAAGGCGAAATGCGAATACATTTCGGCCGCGAAAGACGCACACAGCCGAGCATTCACAAGAACGTCGAAAGGAGCAGTAGTGGCTTGCTCCCTTCTCCCCCTCCCCCCTCTCTCTCTCTCTCTCTCGAGTGCAATTTTAATTTTCCACTGACTGGATAAGTATCGGACATACCGCGCCGACGCTCGACATTTCGAATCGAATCAGGATCTCACGGTTTCCCTACTGAGAGAAAGAAAGGGAGAAAGAGAGAGAGAGAGAGAGAGAGAGAGAGAGAGAGAGGGAGAAGAAGATGGAAGGAGGGGAAGCTAACGAAAATTCCGGGGCTTTTCACGGTGGAAGGAAAAGAGAAGCTTCGACCCCCGACGTTGTACCGTATTTCATCGAATATTTATGCTTATTTTCCAGTCCTGCTTTCGCGACAGTATACTAAAAATAACGCTTGAGCGTCAAATTTGTCTTCTTAATTTTCATTTAAAATTATAATCAGTTGGATATTTTTGAGCAAATCTCCATTTTTTATCTTACTTTATTTTATAAAATACTATGAAAATTTTTGCTTGCTTCAATTGACCTATACGAGTATTTCTAAAAAGGCGAAGCGTAAATTCAATTAGATTTGAGCACGATATATATTAATTGTATGATAATGAAGTGCCTCAATTTAGTATTGCTAATACAAATTAGTCTGTAATTAATAGGGGATCAATCTATTAGACTGCGCAACGTTTTTTAAGAACTATTTATGTTTTTGAAAAGTATATATTTATATTGGGTTGGCACATAATATAATTTCCAGATTTACGAGCGATAATGATTGATCGACAAATATAATAGGGTCCATTTATTTCATATACGAGATTTGTTTTACCGCGAGACTGTGTGCCACTTGTTTGGGACAAAATATGACAACAGCATTGCGTTCACGTCGTTGTCGTATATATATGGGACGCGGGTAAACAACTTTCTTGAGCAGAGTCATAAAAGCTGAGAGAATGGACATTTTTTTGCGAGCAATCATTATTCCCATGCCAGGAATTTTAATTGAAAAGATTCTTATATTCACACTCACGCTATTTGTCTCAATACCTTAGCGCGAAGGGAAGAATCTTCTTTCACCTTTAATCAATTCCTCTTCGTCAAATAACCAAATTTTGGAAAAAAGAAACTCTTTCGCAACCTCGTTTAATTTTCTTATATCTCTCCCCCCGCAGCAATTCCTCGACAAATAAAAGAAAGTCTCGAGCGAACCTCCGCGATCATTTATTCCAACGTCTCTTCTCTCTTCTATTCTCACAATCACAATTTTCAGAAAAACGAGAGGAGAACACACATAGCCCACTTTTCTAGGTCAGTGGACATTTTCGCCAAAGCTTTTCCGCGGTCGAGTCATGGCGCAAAGACACTCACGTCGAAAGATCTCTACTCTCTGTACACGCAGCGGCGACAGACAGAATTTCTTCCTTTTTCTTTCCGAGAAACTTCGCCGCTTCCACATCCCCACAGGATAGAGGCCGAACGCTGCGATAAAGCGAAAGAAGAAAGAAAAAGTACAGGAAAGAGTAGGTTGCAGCGGCGACGGGGGAAGAGACAAGAGAGCGAGACAGAGAGAGTGAGAGGCACAAGGCAGTTGCTATCTCGAAAATGTGTTCATCCGGGGGCAGAGAGGCAGAGGCAAACCGCCTGCTGTGCAATCAGTGCATATAACGCGCCAACGTGGCCCTGGAGGCGAGGAGACTTCATTACGGAGGCAAAAAACAGCCGAGGAGCAGAGGAGGAGGGGAGCGAGGCTTTTTATTATTAAACCCATATATTTCTTTGGCCAAATTCGACGTTACGAATTCCCTTCGTATACCCGTACAGACACTGTATGCAGTGCATGTATCGCGCATCGTCGTGTCCGAATATCTAAAAATACATGTATTTACGGGGGGAAGGGGG
>UELU01142988.1:0-11472 GCA_900490025.1 Megastigmus dorsalis | reverse complement strand
GTCCAGGTGGTAGTGGTAAAAGTTATTTACATAATGTGATTGTAAAGTATTTGATATCATTAAATATAACACCACTAATTATAGCATGGACTGGTATTGCTGCTAATTTATTAATTTACGGTAAAACGGTCCATAGTACATTTAAATTACCATTAAATATTAATGAGCAAACAACATGTAATATTAGCCCTACTTCAAGGTATGGAATTTCCTTAAAGAATATTAAAATAATAATTTGGGACGAAATTTCAATGGTTTCAAAATATGCATTTGAAACAATAAATAATTTTTTTTGTGATTTATCTGGTAATAACAGTTTATTTGGTGGAAAAATTATCGTTACATCTGGCGACTTTAGACAAACACTTCCTGTAGTCCGTCATGGTAACAGTACAAAAATAATGGAATCATGTGTAAAAAAAAGTATGATCATATACTATGGTCATCATTTATAAAGTTAACATTAACTGATAATTTAAGATTACAAAATTCAGATTATGATTTTAAACACTGGCTCCTTAAGGTGGGAAAAAATAAAAATGTAAGCAGATTCGAATATCAGATTAATATTATAGAAATTCCACAAGAAATATGTATCATTGTTTCTGTAAAATAACGCATGATCTCATTAATTACTTTAAAAATGCAAAGACTAAAAAGCTTATATAATAATCAAGATTTCAGAATCCGCTTAATAACACAATACCTCAGAAACCGCTTTCAGATAGAACTTTTAAAAACTGTGTTAACCCATTAACGCCGAAGAACACAGATTTTGACATAGATATTCGAGCTCCAAACTTTATAAGAAAAACCGAGTAAATATTTATCAGAATAGCATATCCAACTATTTTTGGGCATGCTCTTTCGATTTCCGAGGTCAAATTTGCATTTCGGAAGCCCTGAAAAAAAATATGGCGGATTCAAAGAAAAAAAATGCGAAAAAACGGAAATTTTTTTTTCAAACGTACGCATGACCGCGAGCGACGAGCCGGGCGAGCGCCTCTCCCCCATCTCTTCGCGCTTCTTCTGTCCACCTTTCGCCGCCGCTTCTGCCGCCCGCTGTAGCTGCCCGCTGATTGATTTCTTCTTACAAACGTTTAACAATTACTAACTCGAAACCTACTTGCTAGATCGAAAAACGAGAAAGATACCTGGTTCTTAGAAATTAGCCATAATAGACTAAATCTATCCATGATAGAATCAAAGTTACGAGATAGATTGAGTTAGATTTTTTTTCGAGATGAAATGTTATTGGGATTGAATTCCAAATGCGATCAATCGTGATCATGATAGTTAAAGTTGACAAGAAAATTTTTTTATCATACCTCAAATCACGATAACCTCTAAAAAATGGACGAAATGACATAAAATTTTGTGAAATTCGGAATTTTCGTGTATATCTTATAAAAAATCGAATATTCATGCGGTTTTCCCCATAAAAATATTATTTGACGTTACATTCAATATGAACGTATAAACCTGGTCTATTTTTACATGTCTGGTTCAAAATGACGGCCAATACGGAGGTAAATATGGACAAATTATGACTTTTTTCGCAATTTTCGTTTTGAAGGGTGCTGAATATGTTCGTCACCATTGATTCTGAAGATGGTGACATCTTTGAAAAATTTAAAATGGCGAATCCAATATGGCGGCTACAATGGAAAATCTACGAAATTTTAAAATGCATAAATTTTTTTATTTTTTTCGTAAAATTTTTGGAAATATTTTTGGTATTTTTACGCTTGGTATTTTTTCGTTTGAAAAAATGATTCGTGAAAACTCAGGATCAAGTGGAAGTTCGTCAGGCATTTAGGTACTGTATGGGTACAATATTGACCATGTGTTTGAATGTACATGGATGCAGAACCTATTTTTTGAATAGATAGAATTTTATTGTTATCTGTATGAAATTTGTAATAAAAGTACCTTTGATAACTTTGTTGCTACATTTTCCATGATGAGCAGTATGCCGATCCAGTAATCTTTTTTTCAATTAATTGACAACAGTATTGCCATTGCTTGTTCATTGGACTCTAGATCAGTTCCCACTCTTTATATTTTGCAACGTGTTTTTCTTACCAACTCATTACTGGAATTACAAGAATTATTGTCTACTCTTTTATTGTAACCATTTCCGCTGCAAGTTCCTTGTCAATCGAACTAGTCCTTTTTCGAAAAGATGTCACGAAAACGATCCAGATCTTCTAATTCATCTTACGTAGAACATGAAGCATATTCATCAGAAGATGATTCTGATAAAAATTTCATGATACCAAATCCTGATGATTCTGGTTCTGATGGTTCAAATTCTGATGAAGATTCCGATCAAAATGTGAATATTTCCACCGTTTCTTATAAAAAAGCTTCAAAAAGTTCCTCGGAAAATCATGACAAACTTGAGATAGATCATGTATTTATTTGGAATGAGGGTAAGAAAGTTAATAAAAATATAATTAAAGACAAAGTTTTGTTGAAGAAATCTGAAAAAAAGACTATACAATAGAGCGAGCCTGTAAAATTATTCGAAACATTTTTTTCTGCCGAAATGAAACAATACATCATTGATCCATGTCGTGAAAATAATTATAATTTAGAGTTGCAGGCCCTGGATACTTTTTTGGGTATTGTTATCCTGACTTCGTTCAATAAAAGGAAGTCCTAACGAGATTATTGGTCAACAGATCCATTTTTATTGTTTGAAGTAGCGTCTTCTGCAATGTCTAGAAATAATTTCGAAGAAATCAAGTCAAACTTTAAATATTTAAGATCTCAAGATCAGGACCCTAACGATAAGGGATGGCGTGTTCGCGCATTGCTAAAATTGTTTCAAGGTTACATTCTGAAATATGGTTTCTGGAGAACTGCTCTTTCAGTAGATGAAATGATGGCGAAATCATACGCAAAGACAACTTTGAAACAGTTTATTCGAGGAAAACCAATACGATTTGGTTTGAAATTTTTGGGTTTATGTACTTCTGACGGCGACCTACTGAATTTAGATTTATATAGTGGGAAAAATTCAAAAATTGGAGATAAATTAGAAAAATGCTCTTTGGGTTCCCGCGTAGTATTGAATTTATTGGAACCATTTTTCAAATCGGTTTCTTTTAAAAAAATCCCTGAATTTCACCTTTACTTTGACAACTATTTTACGAATATAGATTTAGTTCTACATTTGCAGAAACTAGGCTTGAAATGTACAGGTACTATTAGAGAAAACCGTATCAAAGAAAAGAATAAACCTGATAAGAAAGCTCCAAGAGGTACTTACGTTGTAAAGTATGATAAAAACAGTGCCATCAATTACATTACCATAATGGATTCAAAGCCAGTTCAATAGTTTCAACTGCAGCAGGTGTAACTCCATTATTACCTTCAAAAAGATATACTTCAGAGGCACATTCTAAACTGGAAGTGCCTTTCCCACAAGCTTTTTATCTCTGTAATAAATTCATGGGAGGCGTCGATCTTCAGGACGGACATTGTAATACCGTACTCCCAAGCATTGGTTCGAAAAAATGAACTTGGGTCGTTCTTATTAGACTCATACAGGCATCTATAACGAACTCGTTCGTGATATACAATGCCGCGATGGGTGAAAAAGGAAAAGATGGGATAAAAGAATTTACAGTTTCTATTGCTAAATATTACATCCAAAGGGGTCAATAAAGACGACTAAAACCACATGAAAAATCTCATGTAAGTACATTGAAAAAGTGTTCAAATTGTCCCATAAGAACAAGAATTTCTTGCAAGGAATGTGATTTGATATTTTGTGATGCGTGTTTCAAGGCAAAACACTAGAAAATTTTATTTCTCAGTGACAGGCAAGGGGACTCACGAAAATAAAGCACCCCGAAAGGTGAGAGGAGGGGACTCACGAAAATAAAGCACCCCGAAAGGTGAGAGGGTAGGGGACTCACGAAAATAAAGCTCCCCGAAATGTGAGAGGCTAGGGGACTCACGAAAATAAAGCGCCCCGAAAGGTGAGAGGCTAGGGGGCTCACGAAAATAAAGCACCCCGAAAGGTGAGAGGCTAGGGAACTCACAAAAATAAAGCACCCCAAATGGTGAGAGGCAAGGGGGCTCACGAAAATAAAGCACCCCGATAGAGACAGGCATATTTCTACCACGTCTACGCAGTTGTCTCTGGGTAATGCTACGAGTATAATAGGAGAAAGCAATGTACATATATGTAAATCGAACTATATCTAAATTTTCCCAATACTAATCACTAATATGCATCACGAAGATATTACTATATATCATATAAAAATCAAACATTCAATAGATACCTAGTTAACCTAAAATTATTTCTCGATAAGACGGCACCTCGCGTAAAAATTACTTTAACAGTATTTTCAATTAGAAATTTGTTATAGATAACATAGAATTTTTTTTGCATTTGAAAATTGCGAAGATTTTTATTTATATCCGCCATATTGGATTCGCCATCTTGAATTTTTCAAAGCTATCACCATCTTCAGAATCAACGGTGACGTACATATTCATGACCCTTCAAAACGAAAATTGCGAAAAAAGTCATAATTTGTCCATATTGACCTCCGTATTGACCGCCATTTTAAACCAGACATGTAAAAATAGACCAGGTTTATACGTTCATATTGAATGTAACGTCAAATAATATTTTTATGGGGAAAACCGCATGAATATTCGATTTGTTATAAGATATACACGAAAATTCCGGATTTCACAAAATTTTATGAGGTTTATTTAAAAATTATGAGGCCATTTTTTAGAGGTTATGGTGATTTGAGGTATGACAAAAAAAATTTCTTCTCAACTTTAACTATCATGATCACAATTGATCGGATTTGGAATTCAATCCCAATAACCTTTCATCTCAAAAAAAAATCTAACTCAATCTATCTCGTAACATTGATTCTATCATGGATAGATTTAGTCTATTATGGCTAATTTCTAAGAACCAGGTATCTTTCTCGTTTTTCGATCTAACAAGTAGGTTTCGAGTTAGTAATTGTTAAAAGTTTGTAAGAAGAAATCAATCAGCGGGCAGCTACAGCGGGCGGCAGAAGCGGCGGCGAAAGGTGGACAGAAGAAGCGCGAAGAGGTGGGGGAGAGGCGCTCGCCCGGCACGTCGCTTGCGCTGAGCGAGAAGAAGCAGGGACAATTGAAGCGATAACTCACACCGCGACGCATTTACTTATTTTAATATTTATTTTACGAAGGTAAGCTGGGGGGGGAGGGGTTCTGGAGCAATGCATTTCTGGAGTACCCTGATTTCAGGCAAGGGGTTCTGGGGCAGGATTATCTGGGGCTGCCGGATTTCAGGCTGCGCGCCTTTCGCCGTGCAGTGCATCGCGCAGGTCTGTCGACGTGTACCATTCATTTCACGCCGCAGGCTCCCCTTTCCTCCCCCGCCGTAATGATGCATCTTGTCGGTTTACTCCTGTCTCCGCGAAGCATTTTTTCTCGATCGTTTTAGATACTACTACCGTATAGCTAGATACTTACAATCTTTTGTAACCTTTTTTCTCGGGTAAAGAATACGTATTAGTGGAAAATTTTTAAGTGTATTTTTTCACTGCGAAGAGGATGAAGTATCATCTTTCTTGTCTTCTTTGTCAAGAGGCACGTAGCCTGATACAGGTAAGTCAGAACTATGCGTTACATTCGGTGTGAGAACGCGTTGAGTAAAGTCCAATAGTTGACCGATTGAGTCCTGCGGTCGAAAGTCAATGGAATGGCTATACTGTATTATGCTGCGTAGTATGTTGCTGTTGGGCTTTATACTGATCGAGATGTTTTTCGATGCCAATTCTGCACAGAGATAGCTCTCAATGTCATCGATCTCGTAGCTACCTGTTGGTAAAGCAATTTCCTCTTTATCGACGTGAAAATACCGGTATCGATGTTGGGTATGGAATTAAAAGTCAAGGGTTCAACCAAGCCGAGAACTTAGCTCTTGTGCTGGGAAAGTTCGATTGGTGGAAAGTACTGAGTTTCCAGTATAGACGACGTTTCAGAAAGACTTAGCATTAGTGAATCTTCCATGACTGCTCGACTGAGAATGAACACTCTCACACATACGTCAGTCATTTATATAAACAGCTTTCTGTACAAGAAATCGAGACACAGATGCCCACAGTTGTATGTAAGAAAGTCTTGATACCTCTTGCGATTGTATTTAACTTCGTCAACTCCCAAATACAGCATTAAATCTGAGGGTGGTTGAAGATTACCAAAACTGTCGAAGTAAACTACTTCATTGTCTCGCTTCCGATAGGCAACCCAGTGCGTGCCTGGGCCATCATCATCGTCCAGATTTACGATAGCTGATGCACGATATCGTGGACCACTGATTGGCAATACATTGCGCATAAACACACCACGAAAGTAGGGAATTTCTAGAATTTTAGCATACTTTACAATATCGGCATCGGTGAGTGCTCTTCGCGGTAATCTCACTTCGAGGATCTTGTTTTTTTCTTTTCATTGAATTTCGATAAAGGCCAAGTCCTGTCTTATGTGGTTTCAGATATAGACCTTTGCCAAGTATTATTTCCTCCATTTTCTTGTTTTGTCTCTGACTCTCCTCCAATTGTTTATTGTCTGCCTTGCTAGCCTTGACAGCTTTCGCTATTCCAGCAGCTTCACCAGCCAATGCTCCGGCTGCACTGAGAGCCGGTAGCAGTAGAGGTAAGAATCCACCTGTCTTCTTTGGTATTGGTAGAATACGTGGAACGATGACATTGCGTTTGCTACCAGCTTTTTTTAACAGCTCTTCGTGCCGCTTTCAGAGCAGAAAGAATAAGCTTACCAGAAGAAGAAGACTTGTCTAGAACTAGAGATTTTGAAGCAGCTTCCATCACTTTAGAAAGAGTAATGCGCGACATCTTCTTCCTCCTCTTCATACCCATTCCTAATTTTGACTTGAGTTTTATGGTGTTCGTAATAGCGTAAGCAGCGGCTTTTTCACTAAAATTGGCGTTCCTTGCTATCACGCGTTGACAAGCTTTGTCGGCAAGAACCCTATCGGTTGCGTCCTTTTTTTTAAATAAGTTATATCGTGCTGTTTACAAGCTGCATCGAGAGGATTGATTCTCGGATCGCCTCTAGCCAAACGTTTCTTCAATTTGGTACCTGGTCCGCAGTACGTGGAGTTCAAATAGTAAATTGTTGATGATTTTATTTATTAAACCACGTCCTCCACGACGTTTATACACCATCATTACACTTAGAAGATTAGATTGTAAATGACGTATTGAGTATTGAGGATGATGATGAATTCTCGTCGATGTCGTCGTCGACGTCGTCATCGACTCACAATACTACTATTCGACATTTGGATACTACATTCGAAACAGCTGGCAGTGAAGAAGAAGAAGAAAATGGAAACGTTGCAAGTATAATTTTATACTAGATGAAAATCGAACAAAGAATTTGGATAATATTTATGGAGTGCGTAAGGACCGTGATACCTATTTAATGGGTAATAAATCTATATACTTTGAAGCAAGAAATATCATTGTGGAGGGAGTAAAGTATCCAAAAACTCAAGGATTATTGGAATTACTCGTCATGAAATATCCTGATTTGAAACGTGTGATTTCCAAGGATAAGCAAAACTATAGAAAAATTCTCGATGTGACGAGTGCTCACAAGAGACGATACAGGAGTGATGAAGCCATTCGTGCTCACAAGAGCAAGAAGTTTGACGATATAATTGCTCCTTTATTCACTAAGAAAAGAAAAGGTGGTGGATCGTTGCCTCGATACAACATCGCAAGAAGAGGCACACGTATGGACTATGTTTAGTGGGACGATCCCAATGAACTCGTCTCTCGATTACGACTACTAATGGCTGAGAGATTGGCTGGAAATTACAGTCACACCAACGAGATTCAATTGATTATTGAAGAACTCCACGAAGCTTGCTATATATATATTGAGATAGATACGATAAGTTTGATTCATTTTCAAAATGAGCGTCGATGTGTTCAGACATAATCTCAAACGCAGCGATGGAAGTCGCGGTCCTCCTAGCATTGGTTACAAGTTCGCAGCTGACGGTCAATTCAATTTAGATAACAAGAGATTGTGCAATATTACAGCGGCTCAACAGCCCAGTGATGCAGTTATTTTAAATATTCTACAGGGAATCGTTCGGGCCGAAATGCTCCCTGTGTATGAGATTACAACTCGTTTGAGGAGTGATATCGATGATTTACAAGTATTGCTTGACGTTTATAAAAATGAGATTGATCTAATGTCGATAAAAATGAGTACTGACATACAAAAAATTGGAGACGAAATGCATGAAATATTTGAAAAATTTACCGATGACATTGAAAACTCGAAAGCGTAGTTCGGTGCTATAAATACAGCTGCATAGTTGTATTCCGCTTATTTGCGCACGACTGCTGTAATGGAACGTCAGAGATTGGTGGAAGAGCTGCACAAGTCTGCCAGACGCAACTATCCACGGCGCAAGGTCGATATACGCGGCTTGTACAACACTTGGCAAGCTGATTTAGTAGAGATGCAACCTTACGCACGAGACAACAAAGGCTACAGATACATGCTCACAGTTGTTGATATATTTTCCAAGTACGCTTGGGCTGTACCGGTGAAGACGAAGACTGGCGAAGATGTCACTACAGCCATCAAGTCGGTTTTGCGTCAAGGTCGAGTACCGAAGAATCTGCATACTGACAGAGGAAAAGCATTCTATTATACAAGTTTTAAAAAACTCATGAAGCAGTACAAAATCAATATATACTCCACGTATAGCAATATCAAAGCATCCATTTGCGAACGTTTCAATTGCGCACTCAAGAATAAGATGTGGATGCAATTCAGTTTACGTGGTAGCTATAAGTGGTTTAATATCTTACCTAAGTTAATAGCAGCTTACAACAACACAAAGCATCGAACTATCGGTATAAAGCCGAAAGAAGTCGATGCTTCCAACAAAGCTGAAGTTCTCAAGCAGTTCAGCCAGAAAAAAAATTGTCTCGACTGTGAGATCTAAATTTAAAGTTGGCGATAAAGTTCGCGTGAGTAAGGTAAAACAGACTTTCGAAAAGGGATACACACCCAACTGGTCCACGGAAATATTTACAGTAACTAGAGTACCGCCAACAAAGCCAGTAACTTACCATTTCAAGGATTATCAAGATCAACTGATCACTGGTGGATTCTATGAGTACGAACTCCAAAAAGCAAAATATTCTGACGTCTATTTGGTCGAGAAAGTTATAAAGAAGCAAGGAAATCTAGTCTACGTAAAGTGGCTAGGTTTCGGTAATTCTCATAACAGTTGGATAGATAAGTCTGAATTGTAAAGAGAGAGAGAGAAACTGATAAAGGCCCCCACATGCGCCTCTACCTGTGAGGAACAACCCATGGAATCATCATTTTATGAGCAGTGTACAATGAATGAATTTATCGTACAAGACTCATAAATGACTCGTTTCCCTCTCCGTAAACTTTCTCACTCTCTTTTTTTTAATTTATTATAATTATTTATTACGTAATTCAAATTTATTATCATCATGATAGAATAAAGATAGCATATATTTGTTAGCTTTATCCGATAATTCCTCGAATAAGTTTTCATCCTCCTGGAGAGTTTTGGATGCTCGATCTGGTCGAATAGTTTATTCAGTGCTACGACTACTCTCAATCCGTACTTGGTACTAACTCGCTTCATTCGAGTTACCGTATAATGCTTCTCTGACTCCAACTCACACAATCTCTTCCTCGGCAGGAAGCTGCTCGTGCAGACTCGATTCAACATGGATCAGTCCATTCTGAAACTGAGAAAATAGAGGGAGAGAGATAATACGTTAGAGATATTGAGAAAAAATAACTTTGTTCTCTGACTAAGCGATCGAAGGAATGAGCTCCTCAATCGAGTCGAACTTCTTAAGTAGACCTTCCCCCCCCCCTCTCTCTCTCTCTCTCTACATGCAGATCTGTTATCGGTGACTGGTGATTCTGAGTTTATTCAGCGGTTAGCTGATGAACTCTCAGTTAAGATCATCCGGCACGGCTCGACGCATCACACTGATACATCTCACACATGGATTGACATAATGCTAGTAGACCATAACGACGCGGTACTCGACTTTGGGAAAAGTCTCGCCCCTTTTCGCAGCAAGCACAACATAATTGATGCTACTATTGATATTCACGTTGCATCTTCTCCTAAAGATACCTTCTGCTTTCGAAGCTATAATGAGATAAACTCGAATGAACTCAATGAGTTTTTGTGTCGCTGCGACTGGTCGACTTTTCCCACAAATACCTTAGAATCAGACTTTGACATAAATGAGGCGCTTGAATGTCTCCGTGTCAATCTACTGGAGGCTTTTAATGAACTTGCTCCGCTGAAAACTGTTACTCCTCGCAGAGGAAAAGCCCCATGTATTGGCGTTGAGCTTCAGCTACTCATCAACAAACGCAACGCTACGCATAGACGGTATAAAAGGACTGAGAGTGCCGTGCTCTTGAATGAATTTCTACATCTACGCAATGAGGTCGAGATGCGCATGCATCAAGAGCGAGCCTCTTTTCTCAGCAATCAGCTTTCTAACGCTCTTGATCATAAGAAGGATATTTGGTAGGAAATGCGTAATCTGAGTCTCTTGCCTTAAAGCAGGGAGAAGTTGCATGGTTTTACCTCGGAAGAGCTGAACTCGCATTTTGCAGGTGTGTCGATCGCACCCAATGAAAATATAGATGATATAATAAATGTTATACAGTCTGCGTCTGAAGACGGCTTTGCTTTTCATCCGGTCACTTTTACTAATGTAGTTCTCGCCATATCTCATTTTTCATCTCAGGCGAGGGGTGTGGATGACATACCGCAGAGTGTTGTAGTGAAGTCTCTTCCAGTGTTGGGGAATTATATAATTCGTTTATTCAACTCCTCCTTTGCTCAAGGATTCTTCCCGAGTACTTGGCAGCAGGCTCAGTTAGTGGCTTTAAAAAAGATTTCTGCTCCATCCTCAGTCTCGGACTTTTGTCCCATCGCTCTACTGTGCTCCCTCTCCAAGGTGCTCGAGAAGATTGCACACTCCCAAATTACCAGCTACCTCTCCAGGACCGGCATTCTTGATCCTTTACAGGCAGGGTTCAGACAGCATCACAGTACACAGACAGCCCTGCTTAAATTGACTGATGACATTCGCATAGACATTGATCGAAGGATGATCACCTTGCTGTTCGACTTCAGCAAGGCATTTGACACCATCTCTCCTTCGAGACTGTAGAGCAAACTGCACGATCTCGGGTTCTCGAGGTCCGCACTCCTATGGATTAAATCGTATTTACAAGGCCGCAATCAACGCGTTTTATCTAAAAATGGTCCTTCTTCGTGGGTTGAGACAAATTTAGGTGTACCACAGGGGTCGGTCTTCGGGCCTTTGCTCTTCAGTCTCTATATTAATGACCTAAAAGACCTGTTTGATCGTGGGG